>BQNB010023965.1:3068-61231 GCA_026074375.1 Tanacetum coccineum | reverse complement strand
TCTTTGTCACCTGTCAGAAGATAATCCAGATCCTTATTGAAGAAGAATTGTGGTTGAATAGTTACCTGACCTGGTGGTCCTCCTAAGGGCAGTGGTTCATATATATTTCGCAGAATTTTATGACCCTCAGGATTAACCAAGTCAACCTTATTCATCAGAAGCTTATGGCATTCATACATCTAAAATTGAAGAAAGACGTTGTTCTTATGAAATGCTTTAACAAGGTTAAAAGTTGGACCTTCTAAATCAACTTTGCAGAGCTTCTTCTTTCATGTTCATCTGCAAAACCATTTGATGAATGACCCAATATCATACGACTTCCTTTGAAGCTTGTTCTCCGCGGGAACTTGATACGTTGTGGCGTATGTATTTGTCTAGTTATTCTCTAGTTCCGGTAAATCATTCGAGGGAATGGTCCATTCTGGTTCAAGTGTAGCAGGTCTCTCGCCTTCAGGAATCGGCTTAAACCACGTAGTGGTCGACACCTTGGGAATGTGAGCGTTATCGGTGTCCTCCAGATCTGAGACATGCCCTTCATCCTGCATTGGAATGTCATCTCAGGATTGTTCAGAATGTTCTAATTTGGGATCAGATCTGTGCATATAAGAGTCAACAACAGCATCTCTTGTGTTAGTGATCTGCCATCCAGTTGAGGTAAGAGCTGGATGTTGTTTGGAAGCAGATGCATCAGACTCTCGTGGTTTCTTCAAACTTTGCTCATCATCTTTTGTAGGAGGTTGAGCTGACCCAGAAGCACCTGAATCGTGTCTTCTCCTTTTTGTTGACTTACCCTGGTTTGATCCAGCTGAAGGGCCTTCATCATCATCATCATCATCACTGTCATGCTTTCTTTTGTGGTTTTTAACCCTGTCTTTAACCTCCTTATCCATGGCATCTTCATCTGCTATTAATGCTTCCATAAGAGCATGGTATAGATGGTAGTTGGCAGGATTTCTGTTTGCAGACTTGTTCTTATTCATGTGTTTGAAGAGAGCACTCTTTAGATCAAATTCTTCAAGATCAACTTTATCAGTTGACCTGATGGAGTAAGTTGAATCTTGTTTCTCCTCACCTTGTTCCCTTTTGATTCTGATAATCTCCTTCGGACTCTTTTCAGATTCTTGATTCTTGATAGACTCTGGGCCAGGCAGCACAGAGTATTTCTCGATTAAATCTGCAGTGTGTCGTTCAAGAATCTTAAGGAGAGCATCATCAAGTTTTGTTCCTAGATATTCATCAACAACCGTAGGAACTTGGGATTTAATTGAAGCCAAAACATCAGCAGAGTGATTAGTCTTCTTAACTTCAGACATCTCTTGCTCCAATCTTGCCACTCTTAGCTGAAGGGCGATGAATGGAGTGATTTCAGGGAGAGATGTGGTGATTGTTGTAGCTTCCGTGTTGATTGGTGGAGGAGAGACCAGTGACGACGGCTTAATAGATGAGACATCTGTGAAGGGAGCAATTACTGGAGGAGTTGACGTTACTGTCTGATGACTTGGATCAGGTATGGTGGAATCAGACTCCTCTATAACTTTAGATTTCTCCTGATCATCTTCGGTTGGTTTGTCATAAAGAAATTGATCCCCAAAGTTATAAGTGTCATCGAGATTTTTCATGGAAGCACAGACACTCAGAATGACTTTATGGATTTTTCTTCGATGACCGTTTGTCTGTTATGAGCTTCAGTTTTCATGGGACCTCTAGTAAGGCTGTCGCGAGGAATTCATCATCCATGTGCTCAGGGTTTGGTCCAGCAAGAGACACATGTAATTTTCTAGAGTTTGATCCAGTCTGGTCTTCTTGCATGGGCTCAGGGTCTGGTCCAGACACAATTCTTGCATGAGTAGCATGAAAATCTCTGCCAACAGCTTCTTCTTAAGCTTCAGTTAAGCTAATAGGATTTACTAATTCCAAAGCTAAGTATAGTTTAGGTACGTTGTTGTCCTGCAGGGTGATCTATAAGGCATTCCGAAAAAGATAAAGCCTAAGAGTAAAACCATTTTTCATCAAGTTTGAAAGCCTATAAACCCCCAGTCTTTGCATCACTGAGTAAGGTATTCCAGAAAGCTGATTCAGTAGTATGAAGGGAATTTGCTGATGGCAGTGAATGCCATAACGAAGTTTGTGTTCTTGGAAATATCAACTGAAATATGGCAAGATAGGATTCTTCTACAACTTCTGTAGAATCTTAGAGAAAGGTTTTCCCTTTCTAATCTGTAACTTGTTCTGAGCAATGAAGGATCTGTTTCATTCATCTTGTAGGTTCAGGTGCAAATATTTCTTTTCTCCCACGATTGTTAAAGAATTATCAACAAAAGATAGTCAGACTTAGCATATAATCAACGTTAGATCAAGTGTTCGCCTTGAGTTTGACAGTGCCCTTGATATTGCAGATTGCACGAAGTGTATTCCACTTTAGATCACTAGAACATTGTGTTAATTCACATTGGTCAACCTTGGTTGATGGTCCAGAGATTATCTGACAGGCTCAATGACAAGTTAACTAAGCTCGTATGGGTCTTTTATCATGTCACAGTAAAATGTCCTTTGGAATAGGCCATAGAGGTTTTTTGGCTTCATTGGGCCAAGGACATGGACATTTGGCCATAAGACGATGCCAACTCAGATTACCAAACCGCCAATGCAGTAGGTTTACAATCCGCCATCAAGAATATGCAACCGCTTCTTAACATTAAGCAAGATCCAGGCATTTTAGATTATCTTAATCTCCTAGCAGACAGATTTAACACCATACAGACATATTTAACACCTTACAGATTTAACACCTACACTTTCAAATTTGACCATTTTATAACCATTCAAAAGTCCAAGATAAATCCATTTTAATCACATTTAATTACACTATTCTCACTTTAAAAAATGCATTTTGCGATTGCCATTTTTGATCTAGTGAATATATACCAGTAAATGTACGTTGGTCCACTTACTAACGAACAAAGATGGGAAAATTTGAAGCTTGTTAATGAGAATGGTCAAACACAAGAACGATTCTCTCTTTTTTTGAAGATAAAGCGCAACTGAAGCGTACACTCTCCTCTTTCTTTATAAAAAACTGTTTCGTACAAAGAATACGAAAGCCATCGACTTGAACTAACAAACAAGAGTGTTTCAAAAGTAGCTCTCCAATGATCCGAAATGATTTCTCTTTTCGTTATTAAGGTAAATGCACTAACTCGTACATTTTCCTTTTATCTGAAGATGTGGTTGCAATCTAACATTTGATTACTAGCCATTATCACCATGAAGATCAGAAACTTGGTTTGTTTTGTTATATTCGCTTCTTGACCGAAAAGATTTTCTCTTTTCGCATTTTGTTGTCAAGGATTAATGCACTGACACGTACACTTTCCTTTTCTATAAAGGCGTACACCTTTCTTTACTTTAAGGAACAGGGCTTGAAGAGATGCCAACAGACGCCATTTGACATTAAGGAACGAGGTTTGAACCGTTTTGTTCAAACGTCATTTAGATGAAGAAACGAAGGGCTTGAATTGATGTGAACGAACATCATTGGAAAGCGTATGTTCAATCAGATTTGAATTCCTGAAATCCTGACGTATGAGATATCAGTCTCTTTTGGTAAGCCAAAATCCGAGGTCTTTCATTTAAAGGATGACAGAATTGTACTGCACTTGAGTTAGAAGTACCTGCACTAACATAAAGAGTTTGATTGCATTCATATGGGTTAGTGATATCATCATTTGAACCATTAGGAGGTTCACTGTCAACTTTGGTTGTGCTATCTATGAACACCTTTCTAGTAGGTATCCACCTAAGACTAACAGTCTTGAAAATTCTACCCGTTGGTTTCCACCTTCAAGTTAAGTATCTAGGAGTGTGTGGTTCTCATGCACAGCGGAAGAATCTACTTGAGAGAAAACTTTGTATATCCATTCTGCATGAACAGGTTTATGAGTATGTTCTTGGGTTAATCGGGGTGTTGTTTCTGATCTTGGGGGACTGAACTTTAGCACGAGAATTCACCTTATTCAGGATCTTTGTTATACAATCATCATGATTTGTATTAAAGATATATTTATGACAAATCGAACAAATAAATGTTTTGGAGTCCAAGAAGAAACTAGAATTCCTAGAGTGATCTACTAGAGGCTCACCATTTGACATTCCACCACTACACTTAGATACAGGAGAACTCCTATATATGTTTCTAAGTTTTGGTGTACAAGCATTAGGAGTGTAGTGTGCTCTAGTAGAGGCCATATCCCTATGATTAGGAATCCTGGTTTTGTCTTGTGTCATTTTCCTAGCATCCTCTAGATAGTACGCATGAACCATATCATTAGAACCATACGATTCTTTATGACTATTCCTAGAGTAGTTAGGTGCATTCACCTGATGAGGTTTTGCAGCAGCAGATTCTCTAACTTTAGGCAAATAATGAGGAGTGACTGTTTTTGACAAATCCGTTTTTCTCATCAACTTGGAGGCAAACGTTGGTCTGAAATTCTAGGTAGTTCAGACGTAAATCGGCATTCGGGTTGTCTAACAAACTAAATGGTTTCTAGCATGGTTGTAAGGGCCGGTTTCCCAAGATTGTTGATGTGGTAAATTAGAATCTACTATATTTCCTTTTAACTTTCTAAGTTCATTATTTATGCCGCTTTGCAAAAAAACTTTTCCTGAATCTGAGCTTTTCAATCAGCATTTTCGACAGACTTTTTGATTAATTGAGATTAAAGAAAATTCACTGTTGTATTTATTCTGAATGCTTGTGTCTTTGTAATTGAATAATAAAGTTATGTGTAAGTCAGCGCTTTCACGGTTTCAAAATTGAACTCATTTTCTTTTATTTACATTTAACTTCTTGTAGTTGCTTATTGCTGCAAGTATTTAGCCACACTGTGTTCTAATGCGATGTTAATAGTTTCATATTACATCGATGTTCTTTTTACTTTGTCATTACTTTGTTTCCTTCACACTTTTTAATTTGTTTCTTCAAGTTGTAAATTAGTGTGGTTCTGGCCATGAGCATTGTAGCTGAGCTTTCAAATCATTAATCATAAAAAATTCACGAAATTCCTGATTCTTACATGGTTTGTTACTTTGAAAACTTTCTTCCTTTTGTTGAATTTGTATTTCAAGTGAAATACAATGTTTTTCCAGTTGTAAAAATCGTTTGTAAGTTCATTGTAAATTTTCCTTATTCAACCATATCTTTCGTTTTGAGAAGCTTAGTTTTAAGCAAGCATCTTGGTCAATCTATACTCCCTATTGACACATATTTGTTGACAGTAGGAGTGGTATTGGCTATCAATAGTTTCCAACAGATGTGTGTAATACTGTGTTCAGTATTGCTAATATGCTGTTATTTCATTAGCAAGGATTATTTACTGTAGAGAGTCAATTATACTCAGCAAATGGTCTCTCTCGTCATTTACTGGTTCCGATATTGCATACACTGCTTGTGTGGTTAATTCCCTGAACTGCTAATTGTATCCTGCTTGTGGGATTCTGTCCCACTGCTTTCTGTGACAACCAAACCAGCATCCAATGCTTCAAGGCATATTGACCTTTTCCTCTTACTTTGCATCTGAGTTTCAATCTCTGATATTGTTGAATGCATTTGTGGTTTTTCAGACTCTTATCAAAACTGCTTTTTGTTACAATAAAGCTGTTATCATTGCTTTGAACTGGATTGATCTGAATATCTTGAGACTGCATCTTGACACTTGACTTAATTTGATGCTCATGAAGTATTTCATCATGAAACTGACTTCCATTCTCCTTTAGTGCATTAACTTCATTTTCTTTCTGCGTAATACTCCATTTGAATTACAACTCTATGAAAATGTAACGCTTCACGTGTATACAGGTTCTCGAGTAAGACTCACGTCTGTACGCTCTAGAGTTCACAGCGAGTGAAGTCTCGGACGTTTGGTGCCACAACCAACCTTGATTCGAAGATCGTTGGCATTTACCCCTTTTGAGGCAGAAATTCCTTGAACTGTGTTCTGACGTGCTTGGAAGGGACAAAGTCTTCATTAACCCCATGGAAGATTCTCTCTTTCTAGTTAGTAGCCATAACTGATCCAGATTATGAAGGACTTTTCAATTTGGAAAGTCTGATGCTCTTACCAAGAATGAGCGAAATGTGGTTTAAATGCATCAACAACATAAGGCGCATCATGTAGATAGAGATCATGAAGATTGTGTTCAATCTTGCTAAAAAAACTCAACATGGAGAATCTATCGAGCAAATATCAGGAGAGTTTCTCATTTTAATTCTTTTTAATTCATGTATTTAATGTTTTATATATACAACGAGGATGTTGTATAATTCAAGTGGGAGAATGGAATTAGAATGTTTACTTGTCCTATTTTTCACACTAAAATGCTTAAATTATGCTTAAATTAAAAAAAATTCCAGCATACTTTTGTGAAATTACTTGATACATAACTCGCACACAATAACCTTTGTTAGATATTATGAGGATTTAACCTTTCCGTTTCTAAATGTTTACCCAAATTCCACAAAATATGAGTGTGCCGGTGATGTTGTAAACTTTAAAACTTGGCTTGGTATATCTATTCGAGACCGCAATAACGAGTACTATGGATTTAGATGGAGTAACTTGTTTAAATTGGTAAATTTTTAGGATTACAGCTAAATCGCCTTTACCTGTTTCTTATTAACTAACTACACTAGTTAGTTAACCCCCATATAAACTCTTTGTTTACTCTTATTTTAAGAGTAAGATACCCATAGAACAACCCATAGAGCCAATCCTTTAGGAACTACACCAATTATTTGTTTCGTTACACCTTTACTCCTTAGCGTATCCTGTTAGATTAAGTTTATTTTACAGTTGCTAGTTGCTTAAAGTGTAAAGTTTGTATTTCCTGAGTCTTGTGTCTATTTTGGTACGGTTGGAAGAAATTTGCACATTGCAAATGGGAATGTATATTATAGTCAAAACTTATGTATTTTTACTACCATCGCAATTAATGGTACACCCGAAGAATGAAGGAATTATCAAAGGAATTATCCGGAATTATTATGATCGTGAAGATGGTGAAACTACACCGAGTTTCGTAGTATAAAAAAAGAAAAGGAAAAAAAGAGAATTTTTTTTTTAAAAAAATGAGAAAAAAATTGCAACAAAAAAAAGAGAGAAGGAAAAGTTTGAAGATAATCGTTTCACAACTACCGAAAGAATTACACGAAGGATCGATTATCCGTTGATACAAATCGACGATGTAGAGTATTGTATAAAGTGGAAGATATCACCACTTACCTTGTAAAGTAGGTAAAGTTTGGGATGAATGGGAAGTTGACCATTACGAGAACGCCAACTTAGGTTGTTGTTTTTGATCTATGATCAAGACGTTGTAAATTGTTGTGTCTTTATCATGGTAACGGTCGGGAAAAAATGTCTAGCAACTTGTATTTTAGACTTAATCTATTTGTTTCGTAATTTTTATTTAACAACAATTTAATTCCCTTTCCTAATCATTAACCATGGGTTTTACGCGAATGAGGATGTGATCGAGCGTGCATGTCTATTTCATCGTTACGGCCATGTATGCATGTCTCAGCTGCCTTGTTGGTTTATTACTATTGGTGAAAGTTAGAAGATCCATACCATTTATTACTTTACTATTCCTACTCTTTAGCTTATTCGAGGTGGGAGTGAGCAGTCACATATGTCTATCCCATCATTACGGGTGTGTATGTGTGGTCTTTGTCACCCTCCTGGAATATTGGTATCGATAAAGATTAGTTAGTGTAATAAACCCTAAGCCTTCTCATATAAACCCATATTTACCTTTATAAACTTGTTACTCCTTGGCTTTAGTGGTGGAAATGTGTATCCTTTCCAAGATTATGATAGAATACTCATCACGACCGAGAAATTGAGCGAATTAGTTACATGTTACCACATAGATTAGTTGAGTGATTTGAGTGTTTTCATCTTCCTATTTCGTGAGGTGTTTGGTTGTGTACTTGTAATAGATCGAATAAATGCTTTAATGGAAAATATCATTAGGGATACATTTTTATAAAATTCTAAAGACTACTCGAGGACAAGTAGGATTCAAGTGGGGGGATATTTGATGACATTAAATAACGTCTATTTTATAGCATCATTTATCCCATGTAATTAACCCATTTTGTACAATTATTGCAAAGAGTTGTTACTTAATCGTTTATATTTGAGAATTGCAGTAATTATGGAGTACTTGATGAATATTAGCAAAAGGCGTGCATTTTGGAGCTTAAATGAAGATATTTTGATAATTACTATTCTGAAGACCAATACCACTAGTACAAAAAGTGGATTTGGTCACACATGGGCAAAATGGAACGGCCACACATTCACATATTTATGTGACCAAAGGTACCAAAAAAGACACCATTTACTAATTAGTCACACATGAACATTTTTATCGTGTGACCATTAGAACTGTATTGCCACACATTCGAACATCATGTGGCTAAAAGTAACTGGTAATATTGTTTGGTCACATATGAATTTCGAACGTGTGACCAATACAAGTAAGCTTGAAGCATTGGTCACGATATACATATAAATAGTGACAAATATTTGTCACACACTTGAACAATGTGACTAAATGTCACATATGGTCACACTAAATGTTTTGTCACACATTATTTTAGTGTAGCCAAATTCCGTTACATATGGTCAACTAACTTAATATGTGTGTCTACAGTTTAGTTTGTGTTAGCTTGCCAAAAGCTAATGTGTTTAGTCATATTTACTTCTAACACTATGACCAAATGGCATATATGGTCACACTTATTAACACTTTTGGTTACTTTATGCTTAATTATATGTGACTAAATACCCAAAACAAACATGCTTTGTGTGACTAAATATTACAAAAGGCCACACTAACATAAAATTCATGTGACCATTGGATGATCAATAGTCACACAAAATACACATTTCTTCAATTAAACACCATATGGTCACACTTATTAACACTTTTGGTCACTTTATGCTTAGTTGTATGTGACTAAATACCTAAAAAAACCAATATATTCATAACAAGAAAATAAAAAAGGATGTTACACCCCAGCAAGAATCGAACCCGCGACCTCCCTTACAGAAGTCAAGCAGGTTACCATCTTGCCAGAGCAACCTATTCATTAATGTAATGCATTTCCGTTTTAATATAGAAGTTTAAGCTTCATTGTTTTTGGCTAGTAGCTTAAAAAATGCTTATAAAAAAGGATGTTACACTCCAGCAAGAATCGAACCGGCGACCTCCCTTACGGAAGTCAAGCGGTTTACCATCTTGCCAGAGTAACCTATTCGTTAATGTTATGCATTCCTGTTTAATATAGAAGTTTAAGCTTCATTGTTTTTTGCTAGTAGCTTAAAGAGTGCTTATAGAAACTGCTTATTAAACCGTGGCTTTTTCTCCCTCTGCTTATGCAATGTGCAAGCTGCAATAACACACAAACCAGACAATAACATCACAAACCAAACAGACCAATACATCAAATTTCATAAGGTTTTAAAAAGTACATGATTTTCACCATTACATAAGTCACCATAAAGTTTGATTGCTAAACAAAACACAAACAAATGCTAACATCTAAAACATGTTATAACATGATCAGCTTCCACATGACACCTTTCTTTTCCCCTTTGCCTTATCTGCACAAGTTTTTATTTTCCTGGCTCCCATTTTCTTTTCTATTTCATCCCATGTAGTAACACTTGCTAGTCCCAGCACACATCCTATGACTGGTATATGGCTATACACGTTTGGATTGTTTTTCTTGCAAACTGGTACATATTTACCTTTAGACATTGTAGAGTTAGAGTCATCAATGCAATCCTTGTTTGTGTTTCCCTTGTCTGTAGTTTCTATGTTTGTGCTTTCATTGTCTATGCTTGGAAAGTAGTTCCATTCTAGATATTCCACAATTGTGACATATCCATAAGCATCTAGCAATCCTTATGTTGATGGCCCATAAAATACTGGAGCACTTGCTTTTTTTGCTGCCTATCTCCTGTCATCTGAGTTGTCTAAGCTAATGTCAATTATTTCTGCAAAAGAAAATTAAGTATAAGAAGATAATATCCTAACCAAAAGACACATTTGTCAATCAAAATCAGCAGATAACACAATATAGAAGATAACATCATTACTTCATTAACCAAATACAAACCATTCTAACATAATAAATTAAGTTACAAGCATATTGTTTTATAGTAGATTAACATCTACTACCATTACATAAGGACCAAAAAACATAACATCATAAAGTAGATTAACATCACTATCTACTTCTAAGCTTCCTCTTCCCTATCTTCTTTTCCGCAAAAGTCAGCAAAAGTCATTGTATCTTCACTCTAAAGGTCTTGCCTTTAATAGCATCCCTGGTTTTAGCATTTGCAAGCCAAAGTACAAAATTTGTTATTGGTACAGGGCTTTTGACAATGAGTGTTTTAGTTGATGCTTGTAGCTTAGCCTTAGACCCACGTGCTTATACTTTAGCCTTAGAAGATGCCTTAGATGCTTGTGCTTTAGCCAACATACATGCTTTAGCCTTTTCAATGTCTTTCCAAGAAGGTTTTACATCACTCTCATTACATCCTGATTTTGAACCCCAAAACCTGCCATTGTCCTTGTACTCATCTGACAAATAGTGGTACCATTTGAGCAAACTCTTAGGTGGTTCTGGAGAGTCATAATCTATCTCCTCGGAAGTGCTAATTTGAGAAGTGCTATATGAGTCTGAGGAATGGGTTGCTACCTATCCTAATATCCTTAGCAAGATCAAAATCAGTTATTTGGTTTTCACAATGAATTCCCAAACACTCCTTCATAATGTGGCTAATGCATATGGGTCCAATTTTTTAATCCAAACACCCCTAAACTGCTATATATGTGTTTAAGAATATAAGGGGATTCGAAAAAGGTTATCATTCTAAGAAACATGAGCAGATAAGCAACACACAGCAACACATATGAGCAGTTAAGCTTGAAAAAAAACATATAATGGACACACATTAGCAGAGAAGCTAAAAAATAAGCAAAAAAGGAAATAAGGAAAAAAAAGAAGATAATAAAGTTACCGTTCTGATTTGCCATGTTTGAAATTAGGGTTTATGAAAAAGTGTTAGGGATTACTGTAGCTTAACGATTTTGGTGGGTGAAATGAATTAATGTGTGTTATGAATGGGTGGAAGAGTTTAAGGGGGTAGAGGGATAGTTAGGCGGTGGTAGGTGGAATGAATTAATGTGTGTTATCATTAATTAATGTATCAGTTCAGTTCTTAGCTTAGCAGTTTTAACTTACCTTAGCAGTATTAAGTTTAACCTAGCAGTATGAACTAGTTTAACCAGTTCTAAACATCATAACTGTCATTCAGATTATCCAGCAAAACTTTCATACAATACTTATCATAACCTTAATTCAAAGACAGAAATTAAACATTATTAAGACTAAACAACACCTGAACTTTAATAAACATCATAACTTTCATTAATTAGGATTATCCATCAAAACTTCCATACATCCTTCATACTTATTCACAGAAACAAACTGAACATTATTAACACTAAACAACCATTACAGCTGGCATGCCTGGCAGCACTAACTATTGCCTGGCAGTACTAAATGAGTTTAGCAGTACACACATATAAACCAAACAGGATGTAAAAAATTAATAGATAAAACGAAATCATTCAAAAGAGTATTTGCATGACAACTTGAGCATGACATGGTTCACTTGGATTTTTGTATCACAACACCTCCACAGTCCTTTCGATAGTAGTCATCTCGTAATTCATTAGCCAAGTTACGTCAATCTACAAGAGGCAATACGTTATCATTGCGATGGTGAATGATGGTACTAAATTCCTCATTGACTTTGTCATACGTATCTTTGTAATTCTTAGGAGGTATCTTAAAGACAACAGACAATTTTTTATCTACCGGGTCTTTCACATAAAACACTTGTAGTGCTTGTGAGGCTAATACGAACGGATCAACCTTGTGGCCTAAATTATTCAGGTCGACCAATGTATACCCAAGCTTATCGCGTTTCACACCACCAAAATTTGTGATTAACCCAATCACATTTGAAAAGAGGAATTTGCCTGAAATGGTAATCTAGTACCCATATCTCTTGTAAAACACCATAATAGTATGCTTGTCTTGTGGTTGCAACTTCTTTAGATATGTGCAGGTCGATTGCCTTAACACTAACCCCACTGTTCTGGTAAACTTTGCCATCATGACATTTCGTACGAAAGGTATACCCATTGATGTATATGCATCGTATTTCACTACTGTGGCGTGTGGTCCATATGATATCTACCTTACAGTTTTTGATACACTTTCTTTGTCGATCGCTAACTCTCTCTCCGCCTGAATTTTATTACACGTATATATTTGCTTCAAATTTTAGGAACAACAAACAAGCAATTATAAATAACATACGATTAATTACCTCTTCGCGTAACCACTTAGCAAAAGATTTACTGTGCTCATTCTCCAGAAATGCTATTCGTTTACCTGGGTTTTATGTTTTCAAAACTTGCTTGTGTCGCTTGAAACAATGTCATTGATTATTATATTTTATAGAACATTTTAAGTAACAAAATAGACATGTGTTAGTAATACTTACTCGATATACGGTACAAGTTCATCTGTATTCTGTATTACATTTGCCGACCGACAATGGCTTTCCTTCCTCATTTTCATCAGTTTCATGATTATCAGGTGGGATACCAAAAGTTTCCATGGATTTATGATATTCACTAAAAAACTCTATTGTTTCTTTCGCAATAGTCTCCTCATCAATGCATCCCTCTGGTCTATTTTTGTTTCGTACATGTCCTTTAATAACCTTTATACATCTTTCGAAGGGATACATCCACTGAAAGTATATGGGACCACATAATTTAACCTCCCTAGTTAGGTGCACAGTCAAATGTACCATAATATCAAAAAATGATAGAGGAAAGAACTTCTCGAGTAGGCATAGTGTCACTACCAGTTCTGCTTGCATCTTATCTAGTTCTTGCAATCTGATTTCTTTGCTACATATCGATTTAAAGAAAAAGAAAAACATGATAATAGCATATTGTATGGTTGGGTGCATGATTGAACGTATTGCAATGGGCAAAAACTCTTGCATTAGTTTGTGATAATCATGCGATTTAAGGCCAATGAGCTTCCTATCCTTTAGGCTGACCAAACTAGAGAAATTTGAACAATAGCCTTGTGGTACCCTAATGTTGTATAATGATTCATAAAAGATGTCTTTTTCAGCATTCGTTAATGTGTAACCTGCTGGAGGTAGTGTTGTTTTGTCTTTTTTTTGCATAGCAAACAACTCTGGTTTTACCCCCAACTCAGCTAGATCCAATCGAGCATTCACTCCATCTTTCGTCTTTCCCGAAACATTTAGAAAAGTTCCGACTAGACTCTTAACAACATTCTTTTCTACATGCATAAAATCAATACAATGTGGAACAGAATGATGCCTCTAATACCTAAGTTTTCGATACCAAATGTTGAATTTCTTCCAATACGTACCATTTTGTCTGTTTACTTGGCTTGAACTACCCTCTTCTTCTGTTGTGTTTCTTTTCTTCTTTTGAATCTTCCCACCTCCGCCTCTCGTATCTTCTTGGTTTTCTAATGCCTTATTGTTTGTTTGTTTTCCTTTTCCCCACTTATTTTCAATATGTTGTACCTCGTTGTATATTTGTTCCCTGGTCATTAGATTTGGAGCCAGGAGAAATTCTTGTTGTCCATTAAATGCCTTCTTTTTCTTTTTGAATGGATGGTTATATGGTAGGTATCATCTGTGACCAACATAACTTTGCTTGGATGAGGCAAAAAGTCTAACACAGTTTGTATCTTTCCTACATACTACACAACCTTTGAATCCATTGTACGGGCAGCCACATAATGTACCAAGTGCAGGGTAATCATTTATTTTCCATAACACAACGGCATGTAGATTAAAGTTATCTTTTATGGAAGCATCATATGTATCAACCCCTGTCTCGAATAAGGTATGCAGATCATCAACCAACGGTTCTAAAAAACATCGATATCATTTCTCGGGTATCCCGATATTAATACCGAAAGCATGATAAACTTTCTTTTCATACACAACCATGGAGGAAGGTTGTATATGACAGTTAAAACTGGCCATACACTGTGATGCCTATTTCCTGTGTTGACGTCAACCCCATCAGCCGATATTCCTAGCCGTAGATTTCTTGGATCTTCAGCAATTTTGGGGAATTTTTCATCTATGGTACGCCATGCCTGTGAATCTGCGAGGTGACGTAACACACCATCTGTTATCCTCCGTGTCGCGTGCCATCTTAAATCTTCTGAAATACTTCGTATCTTAAATAGTCGTTGCAGTCTTGGTATAATTGGAAAGTACCACATTACCTTTGCTGGAATGTTTTCGTACACTTTATGTGTCTTATTATCCACCTTCCATCTTGATATCCCACAAGTTTGACACGCAGTCAAATCCTTGTCATCCTTCCAGTAAAGAAGGCAGTTGTTGATACATACATGTATCTTTTTGTATCCTGATCCCATCAATTTCATAACTTTTTTGGCTTGATAAGTTTTTCCACCATTTCGTTACCAGCATGTAGCATCTTTTTTATCAAGTAATTTAATAAAGAACTTATCAGAAGCTTCGTACTTACCCTTCAAGTTAAGTAGTTTAACTATTGCGGACAACGTTGTGAAGTCAGGACATCCTTCATAAAGAGGCTTCTCTGCATCTAATAATAGTTCTTGAAACTTGACAAGGTCATCCTCATTAAAATTATCTTTTGTAGCATTAACCATTTCTACTGTTGCTGGGCCATCTGTTGGAATATCTGAAGCAAAATCCATGTCGTCAACAAACTCTGTTGTAGCATTAACAGGTTATGGGGCACTTATTGATGGCTCATCCTTTTCTCCATGTTTATTCCACTTTGTGTAACTTATATCTTCTGAATAAATGGAACTGCACTTCCTCCACTTTATGCTATATGTGGTTTAAACATTTGGCACACAGACATGGCATTAAAAGATGTTGTTTATTACCTCGTGGGTCGATGCTCCCCATCTTCTGCAAGTTGTGTACTGCATAATCAATAAACATTGCTACTCCATTAATATAAGATCTGTTGGTCTTATTAAATGTATCCCACTTATCTGAGCAGCAATCTTCCAGGAGTAGGAGCAGCAGCGAGTTCAATCCTAGTTAACAAAAGGTGAGCTTTGTGATTGTAGTCCCTGCAGGTCACCCCATCGTTAGTTTAAGGGTCTGGTGAGGTGTGGTCGTGCTTTTGCTTAACTAGATCACCTGTTTAAGGTGGTTGTCAGAATGTTGATATATGCTAACATGTTTATATAAATAAAACAGCTATTTGTTTGCTTTTCATCATCTGTTTATGCCTTTTCAAATAGTTTATGAAAGTTGGTTATATGGAAAATACACATATGCACATGGGTCGTCTGTCTTAGAAATTGACATAATCTATAAGAGGAAATCTCAAAACAAATGTTCAATTACAGCATAATCAAGACATTTTCAATTACAGAATCATAAACATGATTTTTTAGAACGATGTGTACAAAAGGAACATAACAATACTTACTAGTGGTGACGGGAGTGGTGGGTCTATGACAGGAGAGTGACAACGACGAGAGAGTGACGTGATGAGAGCTGTGGTGGTGACGGGAGTTGTGGTGAGATGAGAGGGAGTTGTGGCGGTGACAGGGGTGATTAAATTGGGAAAATTAATGGGATTCATGAAATTTTTGGGGGGAATATATTTAGTTAAAAGTATCTTAAGAATTTTACGAAATATTTCATGAAAATATTTGAGGGAAAATACCTTTAGCCACGATAATAGTCGTGAATAAAAGTTTTGTTACTTGTTTACAAAAAATTTAACAAACTAGTAGCAAAGGTTGAAAAAATTGCGAATCGATAGCCGGGCGGTCGACCTCCCTGTAGCTTGTAATCGTTCTAGGCGGGATTAATCGGTGAGTAATCGGATTGCCATTTTTGGCTATTTTGTCATTTAGTGGGCTTTTAGCCACGACGTTGGTCGTGGCTAAATATTTCTTGTGGCTAAAAGCCTCGATTCTTGTAGTGTCAGGCGGCGTAACTGCAGAAAAAAGCGACATGGGTCATGGGTCATGTGCATTAGGTTATCACTGGTGACATTCATTAATGGGTATTTGACATCATATGGGTCATATGCATTGGGTTGTAGTTGCTTAAAGTGTCATGTTACGACACATCCATGACTGGTGACAATGGGTAATTAACATGTGTCATGGGCCATGTTCATTGGGTTGTAGTTGCTTATAGTGTCATGTTACGACACATCCATGACTGGTGACAATGGGTAATTAACATGGGTCATGGGTCATGTGCATTGGGTTGTAGTGGCTTATAGTGTCATGTTATCGACCAATACATGACTGGTGATCGACAATGGGTAATTAACATAGGTCATGGGTCATGTGCATTGGGTTGTAGTGGCTTATAGTGTAATGGAACCCATGCATGACCGGTGATAATGGCTAATTCACATGGGTCATGGGTCATGTGCATTAGGTTATCACTGGTCACATTCATTAATGGGTATTTGACATCATATGGGTCATATGCATTGGGTTGTAGTTGCTTAGAGTGTCATGTTACGACACATCCATGACTGGTGACAATGGGTAATTAACATGGGTCATGGGTCATGTGCATTGGGTTGTAGTGGCTTATAGTGTCATGTTATCGACCAATACATGACTGGTGATCGACAATGGGTAATTAACATGGGTCATGGGTCATGTGCATTGGGTTGTAGTGGCTTATAGTGTAATGGAACCCATGCATGACCGGTGATAATGGCTAATTCACATGGGTCATAGGTCATGTGCATTAGGTTATTTAAAAAGGGACAAAATTGTGCTAAAATGTTGTATATTGCTTGTTTTGTCTTTGTGATTGTGTAGGTACGGATAATGCAAATATCACAAGAAAACGGTCAAAACCGGACAAACACGGACACGGGAACGGATAGAGTGTACAAAAGCCGGGAATTTGATAGCAAGAAAGGTTAAAAGTCAACTCTAGTCAACCTTTAGTCAAACAAAGTCAACTCACTAAACCCAAAATTCCAAATCAGTCCCTCAAAGAAAACCAAATTGCAAAAATGGTTCCCCAAATCCCTAACGGTGTTAACTTTTTTTATTATAAGAGTTAACACCCGTTACCTTTTTATAGACTTCCACGTGAATATTAGCCCTTAAGAAGGTGTCTAAGTATTTTTATAAAAATCAAAACCCTAACTGAAACCCGTTAGAAAATTCACTGTTTTGCACACTTATCTTTAAAAAATTATTTGACAACCTTCCTAAGCACAAAAACTCTTGGGGTTGGATTTTCTGGAAAGAAGACTCAGAGGGCTACTGTTTAAAAAAAAGAAACTCTTAAATATCATTCTTCATCATAGAGAAAATCGCTCGTGACACAGCCCAAATTCTGCTCAACACTAAAACAAGATTTCATGCAAACCCTAACATGTAATTTGCATGGTTATGACCCAAGTCGATCCCTAATCATACTACAATCATAATATATCATTAATATTCTGTATTTTATGAAACCCTAGAATCCATCATTGATTTTTGTTACATGAATGATAAATTAGATAGGATTAACATGCTTACCTTTGATTCTTAGCACCTAAAGCACAACACTTGAATGATCTTGGACCTAGCTCTTGAAATTGACTCCCTCCTAGGGTTTAGAGGTTGAAACTCATGGTACACAAGGGAAAGAGAAAAAGAACTAGGACTTTGCTTATATATCCATCTAATTTGAGTCCTAGTTTAGTTAAAATTGTAATTTAATTAAGTCTTTAGTTTTTTTTATTATTTTCTTTTTTTTTCTTTTCCAACCGTACAAACTAAGGCCCCCTTTATTATTATATTATATTTTATTTTATTAATCTACTTATTTACTTTATTACCTTAAGTTTTTACAAAAGTCTAAGCTAATTTGATTAAACATTTTTTACTTAAACGCTACTTACTAACCTTTTTAAAAATAACTTTTGTTTCACCAAACCACTTTCTATTTTTAGAAAGTTTGCCACAAACTTTCAAATTTCACTCACTTATTTCATTTCTAAAATACAACAATCATCATAAACGCTTATCACTTAATCATCCAACTATTGACGTAGCATTACATGCAATACATCAATCCCTTCCTTTATCACTAGACGTGAACAAATGGAATACTTATAATCTAACACAAACATACTCAAAATGAGATGCCCACACACCTCAAAATGATATCATGCACATACTTAACTCACTTAGCAAACATAAAATCACATAGCACACACTTAGACACATATAATGAACTCTTAGCCATAACTAATGGTATAAACTAACCTGCTCAATCTCGGTTGTCACACAGAGCTTGTAGACATAAGCTCTATTGAGCATTAATCCCTGTTAAGCTGGGGTTCATGTTCTATTCCCATTTACACTTTTCTGTCTTTAATAATTAGTTTAAATTTGCATTATTAGTTTCATTATGCTTATAGTTTGCTTATTTCTATCTTAGCTTGTTTATTTGTGCTTAAAGTTGTTTTGATCATGTTTTATCATTTGTTTTTACCTTTAATAATATAGATCTTAGTTTTTCATTTTTTGTCTTATAAATCAATAAAATCCAAAAATAATTAGCATAATTAGTAGTTGTTAGATTATGGCTTATTTGATTGTTAGTATAAGCGCATAAGGTCTGTTTTTAATTGTTTGCTATTTGGTATTGAAGTTTTATTTGCTAGATCTTTAATTCATAAGCTAAAAATGGTTTTATCAATTTTAAAGGGGTGTTTGGCCCAGCAGTACTAACCTCAAGTTAGTACTGCTTGAGACCCTTTGGTCTTTGGTTGTTGGTGTTAAACTCTCCATTAAGTTAGTTTGAGTATAATTTAAGAGCTAGATTAGGTTAATTCAAATTTTCATAAGCTTGTTAGTTGATAAGTTAATTTCTGCTAGTGAAAAGTTATTAGTGCATGCATTTTAAGAAAATTTGGGTTCTAGATAAAGTTGCTGCTTAATTTTTTCTTAGATAAGAGTTTTTAAGAGATTAGAAACTAGATAATTGGCCTGCATTTTGTCTAGTTTAAATTTGGGCCATAATTGTGTGAACTGCATCAGCAGTTATAATAGACAAACTTCCATTTTCTAGCTTAATTTTTAGAGAGTTAAAATAGTTTTTAGCTTTTGCTTTTCATAATACAATAAGTTTTTAGGTCATTTATCATCTTTTTCAATTTGCTTTTTCAAAATAAGCTATTTTACTAATCAGTTTTTAAGCTGCAAAAGTAACTTTTGTCTTTTCAAAATATAATATAACTCAGTACCTTCTGAGTTTGAAACCTGTTTTCAAACAGCTTTTTCATTAAGCTCTTATTATTCAAATTTCTTGTAAAAAGTGGATATTTGTAGCTTAATAGTCTAGGTAAAAGTAGGATTAAGATAGAAAGCCTTAAGGTTAACTAGCTTATAGGAAATCAAGTTCAAAGTTAGCCATTAGGGCTGTTTGGTTAAATTTTCTCTCAAATGCTTATTTAGATTTTCAGCTTATGGCTTATATCTCTGTGCTTATTTCTATTAAGTTTAGCTCATTAGGTTAGTCTTAGTATATTAATAGCTTATAGTTCATTAGTATAGCTTATAGTTAGCTTTTGAGTTCTTAAAATTTGATAAAAGCAAAAAAAATAGTAGTTAAGTAGTTTCTGTCATTTCTTTAAGCAATTTACAGCTTATTTAGTGCTTTTCATAAAAAGTTTCTTTTATTAAAAGTGCTTATTTCCAGCTTTTCTACAACTTTGCTTTTATAAGTTTTCAAAAAAAAGGGGAAGGTGGAAATCGGGGGTGAGCAAGGCTCGAACCCCCGACCTCAACACCCTCTACCCTTTTAAACAACACACACCACACACCTCTAACCATCGTGCCCTGGGGACTTTTTCATTATACCTTTGCAAAATTTATTATTAGTATACGTTTTTCCCTTTTAGCTCTATAAGCTGTTATAGCTTATTTCGTAGCTTATTCGTTAAGCTGTGACCACAAGCTTATTTTTCCTAGGTTCTATTTAGTTCAAGCTATTTTCTGTATTTTTTTTAGAATTTTTATAATTAGTTTAGTATTTTTAAACATTTATTTTTATTAAAAACTTTAAAAAATCATAAAAAATAGAAAAATAATCAAAAAAATATAATTCTTTTTTAGAAAATTTTCTTTTATCGTAAAGTTTCTAGGAAAATTAGTTTTGCTTTCGTAGAGTTTAATTTGCAAAATTTCATTTTTTTAAAGAACGGGATTCGTTCCCGTTTACATTTTTCGTGTTTTAAAGTTCATTTCAATTCCGTTTTTGTTCTAGTTTTCTTTAAACTTACTTTTTAGTCAATTAGAGTCTTTTTAAAAAGAAAAATTCATTTTAGGTTTAATTTTGGAAATTTAGGGTTTTTAACTGCGGTTTAGGGTTCCTGTTTTCCGTTTTTAGTTACAGTTTAACTTCCCGTTATTTGTTTTCGTGCTTAATTGTTATCATTTGCTTATTTTAATTTGTAGAAGCAGATAATCAAATCAATCTTTGTTTCCAATTCGAATCATTGTTCGAACAACAAACGTGGTTTCAATTTCACAAATCGTTGGGGAATAACGACCCGGGAATCATACTTCCCGGTTAATATACGTATTATATTATATATATATATTTGTGAAGATTTTCCTTTTTACCTTTGTCCTCAAGGGTAGTTTAGGAATTTCATATTATATTATATTTTATTATTACGTGTGTTGCTTTACTAAGCAATCATTGACACAACACATTGACCATAAGTCCGAGATATTATACTTAGCAACACTTTGCTATTGTATAATGGATTATGTGTCCAATATGTGTAAATATTAAAAAAAGATTAAAATACACATTGAAGTAGGATTGATAGCTTGGACCACTCATCCGAGATCCTAAGTATTTTCCTTGTGATACATTGAAAATAAAGTTATCACTTCCAAAAATCCAAAATGATGATTAAGGATCTCTATCAAACCAACTACAATGAAAATGTCATGCATGGATAGACAAATCCTTGGTGCATGCATGTATGTTTGTAAGAGCTAGCTTGTGTAACTAAATAATCCAATTTAAATAATAAACTAAATATATTCAAACAACAATCTTAGTTTCAACAAAGCATCATTAGATTCCCAACCTAAAACTTCTAATCACCATGGGATAATGTTCTTCCCAATGTTTTACTATGGTATTCATACAATCATTTCTACCATAACCCATGGAATCAAAAATGCATGGCTAAGAACCTATATCACTACCTAATCTTTCACAAATCTTTCACTATAATAGCCCATGCATTTGCTCATAAGATACAACACAAACCACATCAAAATTTTTGGCTAAAGACTTAAACTAAAACAAGAATCATGAGCGAGTTTGGAGATTCATCATTTCACAAAAATAATGGTAGAAGAATGATGGCTCCTGAAATGGAGGATTATTACCCATGGGAAGAACTTAAAAGTAGTAATGTAGACATTTGTCGAGCCTTTCTTAAGCTATGTATTATTGAAGACCCTATATAGGAGAAGATAACTTATAAGCTTAAAGAACCCTTCCGCAACACTCATGTTGATGAGTGCGTGTGTTGTCAAGTACAACACATGACGGAAGATAACGTGCATGCTCTTCGCAAGAAAATGCGAGATATACACGGATCCATTAACTATGACTTGAAGGTGTTAGTCGCGGTCATTGAGGACATTACTAGAGTCTTTCTTCAAGATCGTAATGAAGAATGAATTGAAAAATACAATCAACCTAGCAATTGTCTCTTTGGAAGCATTCAAGGCTTGCAAGCATAAAAATAGTATAGGCTTTCTAGGTTGCCTTATACTAGTTGTAGCTAGATGATGTGTAATATATTTTGTGTGTTGCATGTTTTATGTGAAATAAAATACTTGAATGCTTCTTGATTTATATTGCTTTGCTACAAAATGGGATGAAATAATGATAAAATTATCTTTAGCTTGCTTAACAAAAAGTAATTGGATTCATGAATATCTATACATATAAATGTTGAAATATGTATATGAATATATGCAACAATGTACAAAGTCATAATAATTCACCTTTGTACTCATCCATGTTTCCAAGATTCAAAATGGTAAGCTAACCCATGTTGGACTTGCATATGTGTATATGTTTGTTGCTTGTGTTGTTTTGTGTTTGGTTGTTGCATGTTATAGCTAAGAACACTTTCTAAAGTAATGCTCTTGACCCATGGATCCCCGCCTTGGAACAAAGAGGAGCAACGATCTAGGGGGAGCACGTACAATGGTATCCATTCTCTCTTTTACAAAGATACCAACCTACTATTAAAAGACCAAGATACCACCTTTTTGATTTGACAAAAGGCAGAGAAGGAAAGCAAAGCTATGAGATGCTTATGAGATCGGGAAAAGCAAGCACTTATCAAAGCAAAGAGCCATAGCATACATGCAACTATACAAGACTCATAAGGTGAAGAAAATGTTCAAGCTTCCCCAAATTACAAGGCCAAAATCAAGACGCGAACATCATCAACGACGGTCTTCATCTTTGCTACGTTTGTAATTTTATTTGCTTTTTGAAATTTTATTTGTCATCATCAAAAGGGGGAGATTGTTAGTGAAACATTGACTAGGATCTCCTTTATGTTTTAACAATGACAAATAAACGTTCGTAAAACAAAAAATCCCAAATGATAGCCAAAATCTATAAAAACGGATTTGCAAATTTGGCGCTGGGCTGGCGTGCTGGGCACTCGCCAGCGCGCCACATGCGAAATCTGTTTTGCGAATTTAGTAATTGTCGGCTTTCCTCTTACCTGACACATGTGAAAACTTCAATAAAGGTATGTACATGATATTTGAGCATTTAGGAACACTCCAAGTGAGGTTTAGACTTAGAGAGGAGAAAAATGAATCCTCTTGTTTTTCTATAAAATGCCAACTCAAATCTTTTATCAAACGCCTCTAGCCAAGGATGAGACTTCTTTCTAAACCTAGTATGCTCATATCTTCAACATACCAACAAGAAAAAGTAATTATTTGACCTTAATCTGAATTTATGTTTTTCCTAATCACATAACGGGTTTTACTCCCTTATTGGTCAAACTAAGTCAAAGGTCACTTTACGTAAATGCATCCTTTCCCGTTATGGTATATGCTTTACTTGAGATGTAAAGTGTAGGATCGATGTACTCTAATATGTTGAACCTTTAGCTTGTAAAGGATATTACTACCTTGAATAAATCCAAGATAATTTGAGTTTATGGTATTTGGAAGTTAATCATACTTTGACTTTTCTCACTTCCTTACCTAAATGTTTTTACAAACTCGCATGTATTCCTCACATGTACAAGTCACACTTACCATCTACATAATCCATTCAACCCATCTTTAAATTCACTTGTTTGACTAAGTCTTACTCAACAAAGTGATTTCATCTCTTCCAACACACACTTCAAATATCTTCTTCCTTAACAATCCCATAATCACATTTGTTCACTCTTTTCTCTCTTATTGGAAATGTGATTATAAACTCAAATCAATCCTTTGATTTCATCCTTATCTTCATCTTCATCTTCAAACCTTCATACACATAAACCTTCACTAAATAAACCCCAAACCTTATCCTCAAAATGCCAACTCACATTCTTTTACACAATGTACTATCCTTTTACTTGTTGTACTTCTTGTTCCTACATTCTAAACAATATATCCTCGCAAATTTTTCTAAAACTTTTCTACACTCATTCACTATTCACCTTCTTCCTCACGAACATTCATATTACATCACTACATACACATATATTCTAACTCTGGTATCAAGAATGTATCTATCCAATTCACACTCTCTTCCTTTCTCCGCCATTAGATTGAATCTCAAACAAACACAACAAACACACTTTCACTTCTACCCTTAATCAAGCTACCTCATCAATCTAATACACCTCTTTTGTCCTTCAACCATTTGGATTGTCTTAACTCAAAACAAACATACGATTTTCTCACAAACATACTCTTCTCACTCACACTACAAACACAACTCTCTTATCACCCTTGATCTTGCCATATCACCTATCCTACTTACCTCTTTTTCTTACATCCTCACCCTCCATTTCAAACTAAGATCAAAGAGCTCTCTTATGTCCACATCACTGTGACAAAACTATACTTTTATCAACATGGCTTAAAGATTTGAAATTAAATTTTTCAAATCTTTTTTCCTTTCTTCCATGCAAACGAATATTTTTGTACCCATTACTAGATTTTTTAATTTTTAGTTGGATCCAACTAAAGTTAGTTACACTTTGAGGATACCCAAACTCCCTCTTGTCTAATATTCTTTTCTCTCTTTTAACATTTGGACAAAACAAATGTTTTAATACGTCCACAACGCTCTTCATCAAATGGCTATTGTGTGAGTGGTTGACGTGGATATATGAATGAGTTGAATTGTCATAGCGTGAAGTACAATTGGGGTTTAACAAGAGCGGGTAGTTAAAAAGCCAAGAACAAAAAAAATGGTTTCGGGCATCTGGCACGTTGGTCACGCGCTAACACATGGCCAGCGCGCCACTTGCGAAATGCATTTTCCTAATTTGGGTTCTTGGCCTATAAATACCCCGCCTCTTGGCCTTTGTATTCCTCTCCTCTTGAAAATATTTTTTCCTTTCTTTTCTCTCCTTTAATCCTCTAAGTCTAACACCTTTTGTGTTTCTCATCTATCATTTTGTTGAAGTGAACACATCTCCGTAAGAGAGATACACAAATATCTAATCCATACTTGTGTGTTTTGTCGAGGGTCCTCTTTCTTATACCCTTTCTTTAGAAATGAGTCTCTAGGTTAGGTTAGGACTTGGTTCATTGATAAGTGCTTAATTGCACATATCTTTTACCTCTAAAAACGAGCTTAAATGACCAAAAACAGACAAAAACTGCCAAATATATGTTTGTTTTGCATTTGTATTGTGCAGGAAGTGGATATCAACAAAAAGAACTGCGGAAAAACCAAGACAAAATGACAAATGAAGCCATGGAATGGAAAATAGACTGTGCAATTTCAAGGCCAAAGTCCAAAAATGTCAAAGTCAGAGTCAATTCTGAAGACATCCACGCAGTCCTGTGTACGGAGCGGAACTGAAGAATGCTATTGTTAGATTGTATCTTAACCATCTGATGGGCCGGGAAAGCCCAATAGTATAATTGATGAAGAATGTGAAGACCAATGGGCCTAAATCATTACAACAGCCCATTTGTGTGAATTGCAAAGGACTGTGAAGACTTTGAAGGCCCAATTCCTAGCCAGTTACAGCCAATCTCCAGCCTTGTACACACAAAAACCATCCATAACTGATTGGGCTAAAAAGCCAATAAACTTAAGCCTTAAAAACCTTATTGGGACCAGACACAACTCTCAATTGGGCCCACTACAAGACAACAACAAACCCAAGACCCATTACATAGCCCAATAGCCCCAATAAATTCTTTTTTATAAAAACTTCAGGACAACAAATGTAAATTTAACAAACTTGTTTTATAATTAAAATGAAAAAATAAACTTTTCGGCGGCTAAAATTGCCAAGTTTGATTGTGTTTTATAGAAAGAATTAATGGAAATAAAAAGAGGTTATCTATACTGCCAAAACAATAAAACTTATACTCTTTATATAACAGCAAGGACCATTTTTTTTTTTATTGCCATTATCCTAAACCCCTTTTATTCTTTTAAGTTATACAAATGGAGGGCACTTAAGCTGAATTCTTGAAAACTTGGTTTAATAACTTAAATAAACCCGGCCAAAAGGGAAATAGAAAAAGAGAGAAAAGGAGAGAGAACTGAAGTGTGCATCATCTTCACTCGTTTTCATTTTAAATAAACAGCAACCCCGTACCTTTCCCCACTTACCCTGCCAAAACCAAACCACCCTCCCCCTGGTTTACACGTCACCACCACCTACTCCAGTACTCCTCTTACAGCTATACCTACCTTCCCAAACACCCAAAACCCTTATAACCCTGCCATGTTGGCAAATTTCACAACCAAGCACCCAATGGCTGAGGTGGTATGTGAAGATAGCACCCCCCAAAAACCCCCCCCCCCCCCCCCCCCCCCCCCCCAGCACCAAAGTGATCTGTGGGCTAGATGAGTGTGCAAAGGTTTAACCTCACACAACTAACACAAAAGGTCAAGAAAAAGTGAACGACTTAGGCCTCTATAAACAGACGAGAGTGACCAAGCCGAACAAAAACCAACCCTGTTTTAGGTTTTAAGTTTTTAAATTAAGTCTTTCTTTGTATTATTGTACAATTCAGTCCATATTTTAATTAGTTATGTTGTAGTTCTTGGAGTTTAAATGAAAAAATTAAGGTTTTTATTTGATAAGTTCGCAAGTATCATTGTCGAAATTTTAAATGCTTTATTTAAGCTCTCTTTGATCCGTTTATCTATTAATAAAAATGTGTTAGTTGTTAAAAAATCCCTAGTAATCACTTTTATTAGCTTTTTACTTCTCATTTAAAAATGGTTAAAACCCGAATTTTATATATTTAAGGGTGTGTTTGGTGTTGTGTTAAATGGTGTATTATTGGGATTTTTATGGGTCAAGTGCACTCAGCCCTTTTGGCTGTGTGTGTGGGCTATTTAAGCATAATTCTATCAAAGTTTTTTTAGTTAAAATGGAAAGTTTTTAAGATCCTTGATATTTGCCAAAAATTATAAAGAAAAAGTGCGCTTAATAAACACTTAAGCTGTTTAAAAACAGCTTAAGCATAACATTCATGCTGCTTATTTAGTTGTTACTAGCTAAAAAACTCAACCATTTGCTGTGTCCTTTTGAAATAACCAAATCTCATTAAGTAGTGCATGTATGCCATTTCTTGAAAACAGCCAAATTCAACCCTAAAAATCAGCAGGTTTAAGCAAACCTTAATAGCTTAAAATTTGAAAATAAGCTCAATTCTATCCCATGTTAATCTGTTTGTGGCTTATTTTTAAAATTAAGTCCTTATGAGCTTCATTGGGATTAAAGCCCTAAGGGCTGTTCTGTCATCCCATGGTGCTGAGCACCCACAATAAAGCCCCATTTCTATGTTAATTTACCTTAAGCTATTCGGATTTTTTGGCTTAGTGTGTGAGGTATAACTTTTGGTTTAGCAGCTTAAATCCTTACGTCGTCTATTAAGGTAGGTTATTTATAGCTCAAAAGTTCCCTATTTCTGTTTTTTTTTATAAACTGTTAGATTTAGCTTATAGGATTTCAGCTTAACTTAGAGCTTATTTTGTCCCTTAGCTTATCATTAGGACATCCCTTAGCCTAGTATCTTATTCCCATAGTTTCTCTAGTTATTTTGTAGCTTAAATCCTAAAAAGAAAAGGTGTGTGTGTTAAGCTTCATTTAGCTGGCTGTCATAAACAGCTTACTTTTCTGGCTTATTTAGTTAATGTTCAGGCAAGTGCTTATTATGAAATTTGTTCCCACATAAGCCCCTCTTTAACTTTGTTTTATAAGTTTTGCAATAGCACTTTGGACCAAAACTGTATCGGGGTCCACTACGAGAGTGACCATTTGTGTTTAGTTTCAATCTTTTCTACGTTAACCATTGTTAGTCCTGTGGGTAGTAGCCTTGTTACCCCTCGTTTGTCCTTGTTCCCTTTTCACTGTTTGTCCACTAAAGTATACAGAAGTTAGTTTGGTTTATTCCTATAAATACATTAAATTAGGGTTAAAAATTAATTAGTTTAATTCTTTAGATTTAAAACATCAGTAAAAATTTGGGCATTTTTAATATTTTTAGATTTGTTAACTTTTTCTTTATTTAAATTTGATTTTTTCAGATTTTTTATTGTTATTTTTTCGTGACTTTTTATATTTAATTAGTTTTAATTAGTTTTATTCTTAGAAAATTCATAAAAATCAGAAAATTAATAAAAAAAATATTTTTCATTTTTACAAATTTTCTTTTGTCATTTAGTGGTTAGGAAAAAGCTAAAATTTAGTATAGCTATATTTTCTCTTAAATTTCAGTTTTTGACCGTTTTTACGGGTATAGTTTTACCGTTTCTTTTCATTTTACATTCAACGTCTACGATTTTGTTCTAGTATTCGTTTATTTCAATGTTAAGATAATTAGAATTTAATTTATGATTTTTAATTTAATTTAGCATTTATTTTCTTAATTTTTAGTATTTAGGGTTTCCGATACCTGATTCTGTTCCCCGTATTTAATTTAGATTTAATTTTAGGATTTCCTTATACCTAATTTTGTTTCCCGTAGTTTTTTAAGATCCCCATTTCCTTTGCTTGTTTTCCCGTAGATTAAATTAAGTTTTATTTTTAGTTATAATCATATCAGTTTCTCCATCATTCAATTTCTCATCAAACCAGGATAAATTTCAATTGCAGCCTCGTTGGGACATACGACCCGGGAATATCTCTTCCGGAATCTTTTTATCATTGATTTGCCTAGTAGTATTTTATACGTATACTATTTGGCGAACCAATTTTTGGCGCCGTTGCCGGGGAGGCATTTGCTACGATTTTTATCCGACTTTGATCTGAACTTATCTTATTATTAATATATCATATTAAAAAACACAAAAATATTTTTCTTTTCTTTTTTTAGAACATATCATTATTAAAAAAAATTAAAAAAAAAAAAAAAACAAAACCAAAATTCAAAAAATAACAAAAATTGTCCATAAAAATTTAAAAATACACTAATTGGTAAAAATACAAAATTAATTAAACTATTCTCAACTGAGGTATTACATAATAGTTCCGGTGAACTGCTGGTAGTTCCCAATGAACTAAAAGATTTAAACCTTGCCTTCAGTGTCAATAAGATTCGGCTCACTCAGTCTGATTAACAACTACAGACGTGGGTTTAATGAGGTTGTTCTAGGAAAATTCGATGTGTGTGTGTGTGTGTGTGTGGTCTTCGCGCTATTTCCTACTCTCCGATCAACCTTGTGCGTTTTTCATTGTGAGAGCTTACCGTGAAGTAAAGACGCGATTTTTTGGGCTTAAGTTGGTCTATTCTTGTCCGTTTAAAATAGATGTGGAATTATTTTAATCAAAAAATCAAAAAAAAAAATAAAAAAAAAAAAAAAAAAAAAAATAAAAAATTAGTGAACACTTTTTTTAATTAGTTATTTGCCATTTTGTGCATGCGCACTCGATCTAGTCTGTGGAGCCGCGGACCTCCTATCCACAGAAGGAGGCACCGCCTGTTGTTATCGAACCTCTTCGTTATAGGAATACCCATTTCAGAAGATTCCTTATGTTAGAGCCATTGCAGACACTCGAAACTAGGTGTCATAATTGCTTCCAAGCAACCCACCGAGGGGTACGAGGACGCAATCCTTATTCCTGAAAATTGTGGCAAACAATTTCGAGCTGAAGACATGGGTTAATCAATCTTGTCCAGGAACAAAAGTTCTAATTCGTTCATGACCAAAGAAAGACCAGCAATGCTCATTTCGTTACTCAAACTAGATACCTCCACAATGAGGGTTCCCAATGTTCCAATTACTCATACGATTATGCTTATGTTTTTCCATTCTCATATCGAGGGAGCAGCCCGAATATGGCTAGAAAAAGAACACCTCGATCCATTAAACTTGGGACGATCTTTGTATCCAAATTCATCAACGAGTTTTTCCATACTTCTAAGACGACGAAATTCTTCGCAATGGATCACAGATTTCAGCAGAGGTTCGATGAATCGGTTTTATGAGGCTTGGGTTCGTTTCTTGATCTTACTTAGGATGTCCAACTCCATGGATTCTCAGTCTTGCAATCAACTTGATACATTCTATAATGCCTTGACATTAATGAATCATGATTATTGGACTTGCAGCAGGTGGAAAGCTTTTAGGACAAAAGCTCGCCGAACGTTTAAAAAAATATCGAGAGCCGTCCAAGGTGCGTCAAACACGAGCTAAGGCAGTTGTTGCCAAGGTAAGTACGAAACTCTTCCAACCCAAGCTGTTTTCATCTGATGTTGCTTGAAACTATGGATATTGTCCGCGCATTGCTCTTAGACAAAAAGATACCAAGCTTTCTGCCTCAGCTCCAGCTCTTGATGTAAAGCAGTTGAGCTAAGGTGTGTTACTTGCGGTGGTGCCCATTCTCTCCGAAAATGTCCACGCCATCATGGCAACGATTATTCGGGACACATTTCTGAGTAAGTGTCACATGCCGCTGCAGCTAATGAACAACCAAGTAGCTCCAAATTTACTACCTCAAATGGGTTTCAAATCATATTAGACCTCAGGTTTTCCACATTCAGGACTCTCAGCTATTATTGCTAACAATTTCAATGTGGAATAACTTTAACCAAAACCGGGAGTGGCAATTTCAACCCAATACAGAGGGTGGGAAAATTTTAATCAGTCAATTTCAGTCTGATCAACTTCTTAGACCCCGGTTAATCGTCCTCCAGCTTATCAAGCCCCCCCCCCCCGTTCCTCAGACACACGGTGTGTCGGTGTGTGTGATTTTGAAAGTATGTCACACAGCATGATGCCAGTGTTGAGAAACATGCAAAAACCTAAGGTCAAAACCTGCAATCCACAATGGCAAATTATGACTGAATGCTTTCAAAATTTGTTTTGCTAATACAGCTTTCTACTTCCGTTCTGGAGCTCTTCCTGGTAAACACTGTTACCAACCCAAAGGAAGATTTAAAAGTATCACTACCGAAGTGGTAGTTACCAATCCAAGGACGGAAAATCCAGTTAATCATGGGACACGAAGGTAAACAAAGGACACGATGCTCGCTAATAACGGCAGACGAAGACGTCCAACCTCTGTTGTTCAATTCAGTCTCGTAATCCAATCTTGAAGCCCAATGTGCTCCTGTTGTTGTCCCGTACCAAACACTTAAAACGTCTCAGTTTCTTTCCATATCCTTCGAGGCGTGATACTGAAAAGGCGTAATCAGCTAATGCACAAATCGACAATTTCTATGAAATCTTCAAAGAAATGAGTTTCCGAGATTAGCTTTACGGATGCTCTTGTTAGTAATGCCCCAAATTCGCTCGACTCTAGAACATTACTTGGGAATAAAGAGAAAACTTTACTGAAGTGTGTCTCGATCTTCCAATGACACCTGTCTGGGGTGACTTCGATGAATGAACATTGTCGGCGGTGCATCTTGAAACAAGTTACCAGATACTTGGAGACCCGGCAAGTTCCTGACTTCCTTGTTGAATTTCCAGGGATGGATGAATGCTTAGCCATTAGCCGATACTCGGTGCTAGCATTAATCTAATGCCATTTTCAGTCTGGGAAAAAGCTTTCACTTCCTGTAGTATCAAACTTGGCAGACACTGAACTTGCGGATTCGATCAATTTCCAAACCAATGGGAATTGCCACCCAAAAAGGACATTCCGTTTAAAAGTTGGTGTATTTCACTTTCCAGCCGACTTTGTGGTTGTAGATTTTGTGCCTGACCCCCGAGTTCCCTTTATTTCTCGGGGTGTGGTGCTTCTTTATAAAACGTCAGTGCTCTTGATTGTTGTGCACAAGGTGAATTAAATTAGATAGGAAGTGAAGCCATCACTTTAAAACTTGGATCAGACTTCAAGTAAGATTCGGCCAATTACACTCACATGACGGCAAACAAAGATGACGTCATTGATATGGCTTGTGAGGAATACTCTCAAAGAAGTTCTTGGTTTTACTGATGTCATCGACAAGTGGAAATTCACTCCGTACATGATCCATTTGAGGCTACTTTCTTCTCCTACCTAACTCCATTTGGGGTAGATAGTGATTTCTTGGTTCTCGGAAGAAGCGACTCATTCCTTGGTCTAGCAGCATGATCGGATTGTCCAGCATATAAATCCATTTACTTATGATCCTGAGGGGACATTCTTATTCTAGAGCCTCCATATTGACTAGTGTTCCACCACTTCCCCCTCCAAGTCAAGGAAACAAATCCAACTTATTCTCCCAGAAGTCCGAACTGAGCTTAAAGTCTGTGAATCTAATTACAGCCAATTTTCCTATTGATGAACCTTCTGAGGTTGATTCAAGGAACTGCCTCCCATTCTCGAGTATGCATTTTTGGAAGGGCGACAAAATGTTGCCCGTCATTATTGCTAAAGAGTTGGATGTTGAGGAAAAAATCCGCTTCATAAAGTGCTAATGTCCCACAAGCGAGTCACTCGTTGGAAACTTTTCTGACTTTCAGGGTACAACCCGGAATTTTGTACCCACAAGATTTTATGGAAGAAGATGTTATACACCAGCAGTCTCACATCAAAGAAGAGTTAAATCCGCAAAGAAATCCACACGATTGTTAATTAAAAAGGAAGTTGAATCACTTCTAGAGCTGGATTGATTTACCTATCCTTTTATTTTACGGACAGTCCCTCCCATCCACCCCCCATGGGTTAGCCCGATACATTAGTGTCCAAAGAAGGGAGGATGACTGTGGTAGTGAACGAGGAAAATGAGTTGACCCAAACTGTTTGGTACCGGATGGCGAGTGTGCATTGACTATCGTAAGTTATGAAGCCCACCGCAAAGACCAACTTCCCTTACCGTTCATGACCAAATGCATGAGAGATTAGGGGGAATGAATACTACTGTTTCCTCATGGTTTCTCCTGGTTATTTCCAAATTTTTTTTTTATTTTCCCCCCCATTTGACCCCCGTGATCAAGAAAAGTCTCATTTATGCCCATACGGAACGGTTGCTACCGTCGCATGCTTTCGGTTGTTGCAATGCTCAGGCCGTTTTCAACGATGTATGTTAGCATTCTTTCCATGAATTGGTTGAGAAGGAAACAGTGGAGTCTTTATGGAACGGCTTCTCGGTCTTTGGAATTCTTTCCAAAACTGCACTCTCGTTTCGACCACATGCTTCAAAGGTTGTGAAGACACCAACTTAAGTCTTAATGGGAGAAGACGCCATTTTATGTGTAAGAGGGCATTGTCTCGGCCATAAGATTGCTAAGAAAAGGGATCGAGGTTGACAATAAAGCAAAATCGATGTCATTGCAAAATACCTCTTCCCACCTCCGTCAAAGGTTATTTAGGTGTTCTTCTCGGTCATGCCGGTTTTTTCCCGGCGGTTCCATTCCGGATATATCAAAAATATCCGACAATGACACCCATCTCCTTGAGAAGGAATATCCTTCAATCTTTTTCCGATGGACTGCATCTCGAGCTTTCCAAACAATGAAAGATAGATTACGGCAGCTCCAATACTTGATGCTCCAAACTGTGACTTCCATTGTGAGCTTCTTGTGCGATGCGCAAGCCGATTTCGCCATAGGTGCAGTTTTGGGGCAACGTCATGGGAAACATTTTCGGCCATACACTTTGATAGTAAGACTTGATTGAGCACAAACAACTACAATACGACTGAAAAAGAGTTACTTGCCATAGTGTATGCTTTCGAGAAATTCAGGTCTTACCTCTCATGAACAAAGCATAGCTGCATGTACGGACCATTCCGCCCTCAAGTATCTTTTTGCCAAAAAGGATGCTAAGGCGAGTTGCTCCGATGGATTCTCCTCCTCCAACGAATTTGATTCAAAGTTTATTGATCTAAAGGAGCCGAGAACCTGGCAGCGATCATCTGTCCAGATTGGAAAACCCGTCTGAAACGTCAATGATCCTAAAGCAGATAAATGAAGTTTTACTCTTGAGACTCGTTAAGTAGGGTGAGTGTTTCGAGGAGATTCTATGAACCACGTGGTTTGCGGTGTGTTTGCAAATTACACGCGGGTGGATTCATTGTGAAGGGCATGTCGACCCAGCAGAAAAACAAGTTTTTCAAAGATGTTAAACACTATTTCTGGGACGACCCCTTCTTGTTTAAAATTTGTGCGGATCAAGTGATCAGGCGATGTGTGCACGGCAAGGAAGCTCTCGACATTCTCGAAGCTTGCCACAATGGACCCACCGGGGGACATCATGGTGCAAACCTCACAGCCAAAAAGATTCTTTGGAATCCGGTTTTTTCTGGCCCTACCATCTATAATGATGCCCACGAGGTGTGTTCATGAATGTGACTCGTGCCAACGTCAAGGAAAAACTTAACAACGTGATGGATGCGCAAATCTCCATCCACGTTTTGAGTGATTCTTTGACATGTGGAGCGCAAGACTTTACTGGGCCGTTCCGTCTTCACGAGCGGGAAACAAGTATAGTTATCGTGGCAAGTCGGGACTATATGTCAAAATGGTGTTGAAGCAAAAAGCGTCCCCACAATGATGCCGAGTAGTTTGCAAATTTTCTGATATCTCCTCTATCGCCAGATTTGGTGCTCCCCGTGCAATCATAAGTGATCGCGGAACCCATTTCTGTAATGACCAGTTTACAAAGGTCATGCAGAAATATGGAGTTACTCACCGTCTCTCCACCGCTTATCACCCACAAACAAGTGGGCAAGTGGAAGTATCGTACGTGGTTAGAAAAGAATCCTTGAAAGGACCATAGGTGAAAACGTGCCTCCTGGTCTGGAAAACTAGATGATAGCACTATGTCTTCCGCACGCTTTCAAAAACCCTTCGGGTTGTACTCCTTACAAGCTTGTGTATGGGAAAGGCATCCATCTTCCGATCGAGCTTGGCACAAAGCCTATGGGCACTTAAAGCAAGCAAACTTCGAAGTAGTAATAAGTCAGGGTGATCTACGGAAAGTTCAACTCAATGACTTAATGATCTTCGTGATCATGCCTAATGAGATCTCTTGATCTATAAGGCCAAAACAAAGAGGCCCATGATCTAAAGATCAAAATACAAGTGTTTTAAATCGGTGATCGAGTCTCCTTCTTTAATTCCAGATTACAGATTTTCTCGGTGCAAACGAAAAAATCCGGTGGTATGTGTTTCACCTATCACTAAAGTATTTCCGCTTACGGCCCTGTTGATCTTCTCAAGCAACGGGACCGAATTTCAAAGTGAATGGTCATAGCGTCAAGCACTACTTTGGTAGGGAACGTTACCACACTTGTTAGTTTCCAGATCTCAAAATTTCCCCAAGGATAATAAATCCTTGTGATGGGTCACGCATCGCGACCTAAAAAGAGCTTCGTGGGAGGACCCATGTTATCCGTAGTTGGTTATAAGTGCTTGTTGTTGTTGTAAAAATAGCTTGTCTCGTTCATTACCCGTAGTTTCCCTATGTTTGTTGTTAGTGTCCAGGGATTGCCGGATTGTGAAGAATCTCAGGTTCTTTGTCATTCCATCAAGAGTTTCACATCCTCAGCTTCATTTGGGAATCCGTTATCCTAATCTTATCGGACTAAAGTTTTATATTTTGGCATACTCATAAACGGCTTAGGATAATAATAGCCAAGTAAAGGATAATAAAATTGATCTTCTTGTTCAGCAATATGAACAATTTACTATCCTTGAAGAAGAATCTATTGATAGCGGTTTTGCTAGATTTAACTTTATTATTACCAGTCTTAAAGCTCTTGATGAAGGTTTCTCTAGCAAGAACTATGTTAGGAAGTTTATTGGAGCTCTACATCCTAAATGGAGAGCAAAGGTCATGACGATTAAAGAATCGAAAGATTTGTCATCACTAGCTCTAGACGAGCTAATCGGCAATCTAAAAGTACACGAAGTTGTCATGAAAAAGGATTCTAAAATTTATAAAGGTAAAAAGGAAAGATTTAAGTCCATTGCCTTGAAAGCTAAGAATGAGTCTAGTGATGATGAAACTTTGACATTCGGAAGTAATGACGAAGAATATGCTATGGCCGTAAGGAACTTTAAAAAGTTCTTTAGAAGAAAGGGTAAATTTATTAGGCAACCAAGAGAAGAGAAGAAAAGAAGTCATTTCGACAAAGATGAGAAGAAAGGAAAGAGTGATTGGAAATGCTTTAGATGCGGTGATCCAAATCATCTCATCGGTGATTGTCCAAAGCCTCCTCGCAACAAAGATCAAAAGGCCTTTATTGGAGGTTCTTGGAGCGATAACGAAAATGAAGCCGAGGAAAAAATCAATGATGAAACTTGTCTCACAGCTCAATCATCAAATGAGGTAACTCTTGACTCTTCTCATTATAGTGATAATGCTTCTTCTCTTGATAACGATAGTATGTGACGACACCAAATAACGTTACTTTTATAGCATCACTTATCCTAAATAAATTACCCACATTTATATAATTATTGCAAGAATTGTTACTTAATTGCTTAAAATTGTTAATTGCAGTAATTATGGAGTACATTGTGAAGAATGAGCCAAATGGCGCACATTCTGGAGCTTAATTGAAGATATTTGAAGATTGCTTATTCTGACTCTATACGTCGTATCCAGCAAAGAAGATATGGTGTATCCGCTCTTGTACTTCACAAGAAAACGCATATAATCAATACCAAATATGGCGTATCCTGCTGATGACATACGCCATATCCAACTGGTCAACAGTCAAAGATCCTGTAGTTAATGTGACTGACGAGGATTAATGTGATTGATTATAAATGTGGTGTGTACTCCAAGGAATCCCACCTATACGCCGTATTGACCTCATTCAATACGGCGTATTGACTCATTTTCAAAGACTATAAATAGAAGACTCAAAAACGAGTTTTCAATGTGCTTAGTCATATTCTCTATACCCTAAACACAAAAGGTTGATTTTATAAAAAAAATGAAGAGCAACTAAGGTCAAGCATCGATACTAATTCCATAGAAGACACCATGTAATTTTTATACTCTTATAATCATTCGATTGTTGGTATCATTCGTTTAACTCGGTTAGTTTACCTTGGTTGTTTGATTATACTTGTATCATTACAATGGTTATGGGCTAATACCCTTAGGTATTTGCCATTTTAATAAAGATTCAATGTTTGGTATGTTTAATACTAATTGCTTAATTTATCGTTGATTGTTTAATTATGTTTATCACTTCATACTTGTTTATGTGCTTAAATATGCGACCAATCATTCAACTAGGTCTAGTGATACTGACTAAGTGATCTAGATACTAGGATGGCTCTCTATATCGCGTCTTAGATATATGGAACAATAGGTTCACAAATAATGTCTTTTCTTTACCAATTGCTTAAGGGAATAAGTTATACTAGCAGGTGACCTTTTATAGCGTTCTTCTTCTTTTGGTAAAGACTTAAACAGTAGACTACGAGTATATAAAATGCCGTTAAGAAGTAAGTGGGTAAAGTCTGATAAGATCGTTTAGCCCATCTAGGATATGTTTTACAAATAACTTATATACGCAGCGGAAATTAAAGAACAATAAGTTATTAAACAAGGTTTTAACCGAACGTTCATGCCTCAATATTATTAGTACGTTACCTAACTGTAACATGGATCCTATGATCCTTGAGGCTACTAATACATATAGACGACTATAACACGTCTATAAACTAACTACTAACTATTACATAAACTAACTATTAGACTCTCATTGGGAGAGATCTAACTATGATGGATAATCAAACTATTCACCCTACCTCTCTTTATATACTAGAGAGGCTAGGGTTTACAAGAAAACCTTAGTCAAACATATCATAATGTTGATTTTGTAACTTCCAATCATCATTAATGTTTTAGTCAAAGTCCAACATATCATATTAATGTTGATTTTGTAACTTCCAATCAACATTAATGTTTTAGTCAAAGTCCAACATATCATATTAAGTCCTTCTTGTTTTCATTTAACTCAAATAAAAGCAATATGTAGTGTTGTAATCATCAAATCTCAGATCCCAACAAAGTCCTGATAGGCTAGGGTTTAACAAGATCACCATTGCTTTAATCCCTAAGATAGATTATAATTAAATTAAAAGGATGCTTTATGCGGATGCGTTAATTGTGACAGGATTGAACATGTCTAGGTCTTAGGAAGAAGTACCCCCCACCGCCAAGTCTTAAGAAATGATATGCCACCGTCAAGATAAGCACTTGATTGCACTAAAATGAAACAAAACAACGTTTAATAATAGGAATTAAAATGGCTAATATAGTTTTTATATTTTAGCTTGCCCGCTCTTTTAATTCTGATTATCGCTTGCCTATTATCTGTGAATTAAATTGAATTAAGACACCATAAACCTTAGCCAGGCTCCTCAGCTGAAACCCCCTTTAATCCAATAGAACTAGGTTTAGCCAATAGTTTAACAATAATTAAGAATTAATAGTTTTTAATTTAGACTATTAACATAAATAAAATACGATAGATAATAGGTTAACTTTCTCGCTCTTAGTGTTCGACACCATACTTATCAACGAAGCTACATCTATATTGGGTACACTGCCCGTTAGAGTGTTGTTTTAGGTAAAGGCGACTAAATATAAATTTATAACTTGATACATATAATATACCTACACACAATGACACATCAAGTTTTTTGCGTCGCTGTCAGGGAGTGAAAATTGTTTAATCTTTATTTCTATTAGTGTTTTATTTTAACCCTTAATTAGTATAACTTAGAGTAATTTAATTGTTTTTATTTCTATTTGTATTTGTTTGATTGTGTGTTTGTTCATTTCCTGCATTATTTAATTTCTTCAACTTATTGTACTGATCGAAACCCTGATACGACATATTCACCAGTTGAATATGACGTATCTGACCAATTCTATGTCAGATACAGACTATTATTAATTCCAAAGTTTATATGACGTATTCGGTAACTTATATACGGCGTATTGACAACATAATTCTTTATCTCTGTAGGTTTGATTTTTTAGAATAGATTTACTTTGAATCATATCTTTTATGTCAGGAACATTATTTGGATTCCACCCCTTCCAGTTCTCCAATCCTGAAAGAAAATTAACAATGGAGGAAATGGTGTACAAATTTATTGAAGAAGGAAAATGGGAACACAAGGAAATAGGGGCATTCATCAGAGATTTGAAGTATATGGGTTGTCAAGGGCAATCAATAATGCCCAAATAACTGATTGTGAGGTTAAAGGAGTAACCACTAGAGGAGGAAAAACTACAACTAAGATCATTCACGATACGAATGTCATCATCAAGGAACCTCTGACGTTTCATCACGATAAACCTTTAACACCAAATGAAGTCCTCTCTGAAACCGAGCCTCAAAAAACCAAAGAACAAACTGTTGGGCTACCAACACTATCACTTCCTTTTCCCCATAGGTTAAGAAAAGAAAAATAAGAAGCCCAACTACGAAAGTTCTTTGAAAATCTAAAACAACTCCATATAAACATCCCATTCACCGAAGCCCTTGCCTAAATGCCAAAGTATGCCAAATTTCTGAAGGGTTTGCTATCAAACAAAACCAGGTTAAAGGAAGCTTGTACAGTAACGATGAATGAAAAATGCTCAACAGTCCTGCTAAACAAACTCCCGTTAAAAGAAAAACACCCAGGAAGTTTTACTATTACTTGTGATATTGGACATTTACATATTAATAATGCTTTAGCAGACCTAGGAGCTAGTATAAGTTTAATGCCTTATATGATGTATGAAAAGTTAGGTCTAGGGGAACCCAAACCTACGAGAATGAGCTTAGAACTAGCAGATAGGTCCATCCAGTATCCGCGAGGAATTGTAGAAAATGTGCTTATCAAAATTGATAAATTCATCCTCCCTATCGATTTTGTTATCTTAGATATGCGGGAAGAATCTAGAATTCTAATAATCTTAGGAAGACTATTTCTAGCAACCGCTCGAGCCCTGATAGATGTATTTAATAAAAAGACAAAACTTAGAGTAGGAGACGAGGATGTGATCTTTGATGTAGATCAATCAATAAAAAGACCTCTTAATAAGGATGATAAATGCTATGGGATCGACGACTTGGATAAAACTATACACTAGAAAACTCAGGAGTTATTAGAAGACGACCAAATAGATTCATTTCTGCTTAAAAACCTGGAAAAATGCATCAATCAATCCGATTTAGAAAGTTGTGGTAAGGCTGCTAATGATTCTGAGTTTGAAATGCCTATATGGCATATTGAACAAGTAGATACGCCGTATTCAGAGGAAATACAGAAACCTGAAATAGCATAAAACGAGCACCTCTATTCCGCTAGTGCCAACGAAATTGACAAAATAAAATCAGAGCTGAAAGACCTACCCTCCCACTTAGAGTACGCATACCTGAAAGGAAATGAATATTGTCCCATAATTATCTCATCTAAACTATCATAAAAAGATAAAATTTCACTTTTGCAGGTATTAGAAAAACAAAAAGGAGCAGAAAACTTGGTTGCAGATCACTTGTCAAGACTTAAAAATCGAAATGTGGGAGAGTTGACCTAAAAAGAGATCACTGACAAATCACCTGATGAGCATTTGATGATATTGAAAGCCAAACTTAATGAAGACGAGCCATGGTATGGGAATTATGTCAACTATATTGTCGAGAAAGTGGTACCTCCGAAATGGACACCAAAAAAAGAAAACAATTCTTTTCTCAAGTAAGGTACTATTTTTGGGACGAATAATGTAATGAGGTGATGCGTTGCTGGAGATGAAATCCTAGCAATCTTGGCACACTGCCATTTTAGTCTAACTAGGGGACATCACATCGCTTCGATTACAAGAAGGAAGGTTTACGAATCAGGATTCTTTTGGCCTGGTATCTTTAAAGATGCTAAATATTACATAATGAAGTGTGATGCATGTCAAAAATCGGGGAAAATATCATCACAAAGCGAGATGCCTCAAAACAATATTCAGGTATGTGATGTATTTGACGTATGGGGGCTTGATTTCATGGGAAATTTATTGATCCCACTTGAATAGATCTTGCTTAGCTTGTAAAAGGATTAGTTGTAATGAATAAATTCAAGACAACTATGGTAGAAACTTTGATTGAATATATCAAAGACTATGCAGATTCTAGTCAATGATACTAAGAAGAATAAGCAATGAAACAATAATGAGTAAGATTGTATAATACCAAACTTTCAGCTTCAATATAAAACGAACACCCTTGATAGTGTTAGGGTTTACAAAACCTTGAAGCTATGAATATCTAAAAGATGTATCTAACATTATGCCCTAGAACCTCCTTTTATAAACCAAGGGGTCCTACAAGGCTTATAATACTTTCCTAAGTTATCATGATCTTTTCTATAAACAAACATAATCTCTTAAACAAATAAGTTTTACATATCTTCTTTATAAATAAATAATACTTATCTTCGTAAGTATTCTTGTTCTCCAATCAATCTTTATCTCTTCTCTGATAAGTCTTTGATCTCATCTCTGTCAGCATAATCCTTCTAGCAGTAGTAATTATTCACCAGTTGTAAATGAGCAATAGTAACTCTAAGAATATCTTGAAGTCTTTTAATCCTAACAATCCTCCCTTAAACTTGATGTTCTTCTTCTGAATCTCAAGTTTCTTCATTAAAAGTCTTCACCATCACCAGGAGGATGCATTCAAACACTTTCAGGATTCTTGCACTATTTTGTCATGAGTTTCAAAAGTTGATAGCACATCTCATCTCACTGGTCAGTTTGAAGCTTCTTGTTGAGCATTTTTGTGATTGTTGCAGGTGTGAGTGGATACTCTTTCTCTACCATCATAAAGATATGCATATTCTGAAATCTCACAAAATGAACTCCACTTGAAAAAAATAGCTTCCAAACTGTCATATTGTATCCTTGTAGATTTCTCCATACTCCACTTTCCACATCTGGTTCAAACATCACCTTTAGATCTCCCCACAACACTCTCTTATAATCCTCCTCTGACCTTCTTAACCCATGCTTTTCTTTGACCAACTTTTAGAGAGTTTCTAAGTCTTCTCTATTAATACCTTAAAACATCTGAATCATTAATGAATACCTTTTTGAGCTTCCATTAGCCCTTATCAATTTAAAGTATCCCATCTTTCATTCTTTATCAATCTTGTATTTAACAATCATTAGAGGATTAGTGGCTAGAGGTATAGCATCAATTGCTACCTCATCATCTAGAACAATCTCCATATGCTTTTTCATTTCTTCCTCCTCCTGATCATCATCACCCTTTTGCTTCTTAGCCTTTTCTTTCTATAATTCATCACCTGCTCTTTTAGAACTGCTTTCTTATGCTGTATCTATTTTAGCTTTATTTGAGCCTTCTTTCATTTCAGTATCCATATCAACAAATATATTTACCCTTGTCATTTCTTTATCAAATAACTTCTGAATTTCGTCAAATGACTTGTTCTTTAACTGACTGTTCTTGTATCCACCCATGTGTTTTAGATAAGTTGACATTGTAATTTTCTTTTGTGCTTTAGTTGGTGGTTTGTTCCTTTTTTCTTTAGATCTTAATGCTGCAAAATGTTTCTTTCTCTCCTCCAAAAGATCTACAAATAATCTTGCCTTCTCTTCATCTGTCAGTTTCTCTTGCTCTCTTGTTTGCAGTCTTTCTGCCAGCAACCTATCAGCCTCTATCATTGCTTATGTGTTATTCCATGATTCAATTAAGGTTATGGTGGCTTCTTCTTCCTTTTGTCTTGCAAGCCTCTCTTATTCTTCCAATTCAGCTTGTGGTTGGGCTTCAAGATGTCTAGCTACTTCTTCATCAAGTGCAATTTGATTTTTCTTTTTCAAAGGTTTTTCAGGCTCAACCATTATTGTTGATACAAAAGTTGGACGATCCTTGATTAGATCCGGATTAGGGGTAATACGGATCTGTTAGGCTCCGGTTCCTGTATCAATTGAGTCTTAATGTATGAGACCTGCGCACTTGGAAAACAAAGCACCGTTAGGCTTACCGTGGGATTGTCTCCCACGATTATCCTCCGGCGTGAGAGTAAGTAATCGGTTTTAGGGTTTTAGTAGAAAGTTAGGGTTATGAGAGCATACCTTGGATGAGAGCCTAGGTGCCCCTTATATTCTCACCAAACCCTAATGGGCTTTGTCCCATTAATTAGGTGAATAACCAAGAGGCCCCACCGTTTATTTTAATAACTAGTGGGCCCCTCTCCTGATCATAACTCGTTCGTAACGGGTGTTATAAATACCTGCGCGCGTGTGCGCTGGTTGGACCTCATGGGCCTAAATCCTTGTCGTGATAGCCCATATGTTATGGGTCCGAGTGTAAATAGTATTCGTAGGTCGGGTTCATGACCCGAGGTTGGACTATACGTCATCAACCTTACCTTTTTGCATTAACACACAACCTAGTCCTATCTCTGTACGCATCATAATATACCACAAAGTTTTCCGGTCTATCGGGGAGAGCTAGAACAGGCGCATTACACACCTTATCCTTCAAGGTTTGAAATGCCAATTCCTGTACCTTATCCCAATTGAAAGTTTTACACTTCTGAGTCAAGATAGTAAGAGACTTAGCTATCTTAGAAAAGTTCTCAAAGAACCTACGGTAATATCCAGCCAATCCTAAGAATGAACAAACCTCAGACGGAGTTCTAGGGGCTTTCCAATTCTTAACAGCTTAAATCTTACTAGGGTCTACATGAATCCCATTACCTCTTATCACATGCCTAAGAAACTACACTTCTCTTAGCCATAATTCACACTTAGAAAACTTAGCATACAGTTTCTCCTTCTTATAGCCAGTTCCAATGACTAATTTAAGTGTTCTACTATGCTCCTCCTGAGTCTTAGCAGTAGATTAAGATATCGTCTATAAAACCTCATCACAACTTATCAAGATAAGCCTATAAACTCCTTTAATCAAATCCATGAATACGTGGTGCGTTAGTCAAACCATAAGGGCATTACTGTAAAATCAAAACCTGTCGTATTAACGAGTTCATATCGCGAGTCTTTTAGAACGTCATCCTCTTGCACTCTTCTGTTGATGGTATCCGACCTTAGAATCTATCTTTGAGAGAAAACTACGACCCTTGCAGTTGGTCAAATAGATCATCAATCCTAGGAAGCGGATAACGATTCTTAACAGTCAACTTGTTAAATTCTCTATAGTCAATGCACATCCTAAAAGAACCATCCTTTTTCTTAATGAACAATACTGGCGCTCCCCAAGGCGATGAGCTTTTTCAAATGAAACCTTTGTCTTGGAGCTCCTTAAGTTGTCCCGACAACTCCTCCAATTCAGAAGGTGCTAAACAATAAGGAGACTTTGCTACCGGCATTGCTCCAGGGATTAACTCAATTCGAAACTCAATTTCCTGAACATGAGGTAATCCAGATAGGTCATCTGGGAATACCTTGGGAAAATCTCTTACTACTACTAAATCTTCTTGTTCCTTCTCTTTAGCCTTATCACTCTTTAGCTGTCTCATCTTTTCTTCTGGTTTCTCTCCTAATACTCTAAGCACCTTGCCATCCAGTAGTGGTATCCTTACTACTTTCTCATGACAAATAATTTTTTGCCTTATGATTAGATAATCAATCCATACATATAATCACATCAAAACTCCCATACCCTAAAGGTATCAAATCAATGTCAAAGACATGACCTTTGATTTATAGTTTGTAGCCCTTAATAACCTTATCAATCTCTACTAGCAGCCCGCTAGCTATCTCAATCTCATATCTAATTCACTGGGCTTTATGCCTAACAGAGGTATAAAAGTAGTGGAAACAAAACTATACTCGACACCAGAGTCAAATAAGGTAGTGGCAAAATGATTGTTCAAGGTAAACGTACCCGTCATAATGTTCGGATCCTAGCGAGCTTCCTCTACTCCCAACATGAATACCTTACCCCTAGCTTGGTTCCTTTGGTTTCCATGACCCTGACCCCTATTATTAGCAGCAACTTGGTTTGGATGGTTTCCTCCTTGTCCTTGTGCCCTATTCAATCTAGGACAAGCTGACCTGACATGGTCGGTACTACCACACTTATAACATGCCCTAACAGTTGGGTTTCTAGCATTGATAGGATTTACATTCCTAGGCAGGCCTTGCCAAATGACCTGGGCAGTTACAATTGAAGCAAGTACGACAAGAACCTCTGGGTGCATGGTAGGAGTTGCAGGTGCTACACTTGGGCTAAGCACCCGTATCCTACAAGGTTTACGGTAGAAGCAAAAACATTTCTAGTCCTAGTCCTCTTATTATCGTCCCTACCATTCTTATCCTTGCTAGGTTCCCCCACATTTCCTTTTTCTCAACCTTCTTAATTGATCCATTCCTAACAGCCTCATCGGTCAGTGCACCAGAAATCCGCACAGCCTTCTGTATAGTCTTTGGATCCGTTGCTGCCACCATCCAACGAATCTGTGGAGCAAGGCCATACACATACCTCTCAATCTTCCTACTCTCTGGAGTCACTAAATGTGGAACTAACCGGCCAACTCATGAAACCTATCAGTATACGCAGCATGGCCAGCCTCGACCATGACGTGATTCCACAACTCAGTTTCTAACTTTTGCATTTCATGACTAGGACAAAACTCTTCTATCATCATAAACTTAAAGTCATTCCATGGCATACTAACAGCAACTTCCCGGCTTAGCGTGCAGATCTGAGAGTTCCACCACGTTAAAGCCTTACCTACAAATGAACCAGCAGTGTATTTAACTTTTTGGTCAATACTACAACCACTCATATCTTGCACAAACTCCATTTTCTTAATCCTTTGAGTAAGAACTACAACACCTCCTTTACCACCATATTCCTTAGGGTTACAAGCTAAGAACTCCTTATATGAACAACCTACCCGGTTGCCATTTACAATCACATTCCCATTGTTCTCCTAAACATTCTCGTTAACCACATTACCATTTGGATTTCCAACATTTCCTTGGTTATCAACCTGAGCTAGCATGGTGGGTAAGAGGTTCTGCAATTGCTGGGCAATGATCGTCGAGAAGGCGGGTGCTCCTCCTGCACCACCATTGACTTACTCTACATTCCTATTGACTCCCTCTACGCCCCCATTAGCTCCCAAACCCTGGTTATTTCCTTGACCATTCAATTTGTCGACACGCTCATCATTACCTCCTCTAGGTCCTCTACCCCTTACACCTCTACCAACCCATTCACCTATTCCCCCTTCTCGTGATTTGGCAATAGGCCGGCCAACACTTTGGGTCCTCATCCTTGGTGGCATTATCTACACGAGGGAGAACATGGGCAACATTAGGTAGGTGGAAAGACTAACATATATATAGAATATCTTACTATATATATAACTATACACATAATACCACCTTATGGTGTCAACATTGATTTGTGTGAACAAAATTACTAAGTATGAGTGAGTCGTGACACGCTTATAACAACGTTGGCCACCGTACTTATATTCACATCCTTTCCCAGTCATACTCAATATTGAGCTCACACATTTCAATGACTGAGATAACTAAACCACCAAACCTTAAATACGTGAAAGTAAGCAAAAGCGAAATACCACGCACATAGATCCTATACGCAACTAAATGACGGATATTAGGTTATAGTCTAGGTTAACCCACCTAGTTCTTTATAACCTGGCTCTGATTACCAATCTGTCATACCCCGACAATGGTGAAGACTTAGGAGCGTAATATAATGATCAATCATAACACAAGATATAATATAGAGAAAACTACAATGCATAAACTACAATGCATAAACTACAATCACAATCAAATCTGTAAACTCTTACAATATCCAATAGCCCACACAGGGGTCCAAATCCAAACTTAAACCAAAATCTTCCAAATACTAAAACCAAATAAAATAAACAAGAAAGATTTCACATGAAAAATCCACTCGGGATACTTCTAAATCTGCTATCATAAATCACCAACTTATTCCACTTTCACTTCACCTGAAAATGATACTCGAAAACGTTGACAATAATGTTGGTGAGCTCGTAGGTTTGACCTTAAACCCAAAAGCTATGCCAATATTTCAAAACAGTGGACAATAGTTCAACATGACAGTGAATATATGTGCAAGCAACCCATGACATAGCATCCCTGCTAGTCATGTAACACAACCTAGCAATCCCGCTAGTTAATCACCATATGTCATTTACGTACCTAAAGGGCCTACCAGGTGGAGCACTAAATTAGGGCAGAACCTCACACATACCAGGGTAGGCGTACCTATCTGCTCCAATAACTACACAAATACTGGGTAGGCGTACCCATCCGATCCAAACACTCATACAAATACTGGGATAGGCGTACCCCTCCGAACCAAACAATCATGTAACACATAACAGTCATAAGCACATATCTTGTCCCCAAAACAAAACCACATTTCGCACAGTTCAAAACACATTTGAGTATCATTTTCCCCCAACGGAAAAATAGTAGAAAAATGGGGCTACGAGAACTCACCTCAAGCAAGTCTTTAGCAACCAAATCTCAATCACACAAGCAAATGCAACGACGTCCGCACACGACCTAGTCCAGTTAATGTCCCATTTTAATCATTCATTTCCAAAACAGTCTTCACGTTTGATGCATAGAGTTTAGACGCGTTGTACAATTACCCATAACAATTTAGTGGTGTGATGGTTGACGACATATCCCAACAATCATATCAATCCCATCGCTCAATAATCCATACTTATACTATTTAAAGAAAATAGATAAGTAATATACGTAAATATTTACAAATAAATAATTATAAATATATCTCGATAAGTCCATTAGGTAACCTTAGTCACCGCAAAAATAATCATAATAGGGTTGAAAATGGAACGTTTACTCATAATAAACATATTTGAGAAGTTTCGAGAAAAATTATATTTTTCGTCTTTTAGTGAATTTATTTAATAATAAAATAATAATATTTTATTATTTAAATCAAAAATCATGTTTTTAAGTAAAATTTCTAAGTATAAACTTTTTATAAAATTTAGACATGACTCGTTCGTTCATACAACATTTTCCAAGTTTTTCAACCTTTATTTCAAACACTTTTCAAACTTCCGACACTTTTCCGACAAAATTCTAAAATCTAAATCTTTAACGTTTACTAAAACATTTTTCCTAAAATAGAATTCAATATCTCTTCGTAAATACATCATTTTCAAAAGTTCGTTCAAAACTCTTAAAATGACTAAATATCGCTTATTGGGCTTTAAGGCCCAACAAGGGTCCATCAAGGTATTTATAAGTCCAAAATACGATCCAAGTCCAAACCAAGGTCTATTTATATACATAAGCTCATACTAATAAGTAGAAAATAATCCGGACCACAATAAGCCCTCCCATTAAGCCACGACTTAAATAGGCTTATTTTGCCGTGAGTCCATAAGCTTCACAATATATATGTTAAGCTTGAAAATACGCTAGTAAACTATGTATCACATTTGGTTACCACCATAAGCTATAATATTAGCCCACGAACATACGTCATATTACAAAAATAATAAAAATCACTTCCTTTGTGATTCTAAAAGGTGACGTGAGCATATAAGCTCAAAATAAGCCACAAAAGCCCACAAAATAAGCTATACAAGCTATTATTCAAAATAAGCTATTTAGCAACATATGTTATTCAACCATCACGACCACAACATCAAAATTACAAAAACCCTTTTGTTTCTTTTCTTATTCGACGCAACCAAACACCCCTTTTATATCCGTTTTGTTTCTAAAAATCGATTTTCACGACGATCAACTTGTACAACTAACATATATGAATCAATATAAACCCAAAAGGACAAACAAAATTTAAATTTAGGAACTTACAAGAAAATCTTCAAAAATGTAGATTTCGACACGAACCGGACAACCCAAACATTGTTTAAATGAATACCCAAATACTCGTATCAACCCGGAATATCACGTTCTTGATTAAAGTTGGAAAATTTATGGTGGTTTGTGGTGGTTTAGGGGCGGACGAACACACACACACACACACACACACACACACTAGTGTGTTATATTTTTTTGAAATGAAAAGGATTATGAGAAAAAATGTTAAGGTTATGGGAATATAATGGTACCAAGAAACATATTAGCTAAAAAGTAGGCATCTTGCCCCCTTTTGTCTTACACGCCCCATATTGGCATCCAAGGAGGGTTCAGGTCTTTCTTTTCGTGTCGGGATCACTTAAAAACTCGTAAAACTCAACCGTAAAATACTCCCCAAAGTTACTTAGCATTTTTATTCACTTTAAAAATACTTTTCCAATAACTTAGAGTATTTACTTGACATATTTTCACTTTAAACCCATAAAAATTCATTTGGACATTAAAGGACGTGTCAAGACTCGTTTTTTGGTATTTCTCAAAATTCATGGGTCAAACCACTCGGAATACAAATAACATAATAATACCTTCCAAAAAGGGATTATTTATCACAATAAACCATAAATCACCACTGATGAGGTGTCATTTTATACACTTTTGCAGGGTCGTTTAACCCCCAAAATCATGCATTTATGCCCAAAATAGGTACTTAATCATTCCTTTTCAGGTATTTCTCATTTTGAAGGCATTTGGATAAATTACATGTGACTTGGACTCATTTGGAGAAGAAACGGACAAGACTACAGACCTACACCAACATTGCTCAAGAATTTCTCTACAGTGGCTGGAGACGGCGTCACAGATACAACGTGATGCTGTCACAACGAAGACCAAGACAGCGTCACAAGATTCCACGATGACGTCAGAGTATACGACTCAGCCTATTATCTAGAATATTCTATTAATGATGGTGTCATGATTAAAACGCGATGACGTCACAACGATTTTCCTATATATACAAACTCGAATTCAGGGTTTTAGGTGTGTAACTTTAGAATAAAAAGAGGGTACGAACCCTAGTTTGTTTAGCAGCTGTTAGGGATGAATTTAGGGCCTAAAAACCCTATTGTACTTCCTCCAACTCATGTTTTAATCAAGTAAGGTTTATTTAATCATTCAATATGTCTATGTGTTGTTTGATTCATCTATGTTCTTGCTTTGTCTATAACATGCTTGGCTTAACCTCCTATTGTGTTTATTTATGATTGTATGAAACCTAGAATGTAGATCTTAGTGGTGTTGCCTCTTGTGATGGATGTGCACGTTAGGCCTTAGAAAACTAGCTTTTGTCTGTATCCCTGTTGATATGTCTAGGGAAACGTAATTATGTAGAAAGGATACCATCAAGTAACAGTCTTCATACTACCTTGCCCCCTAATATGGTTGATCAACTTTTAATATATTTCACATGCACTTAGTGTACCCCTAGGGGCCTTGTAACAGTCTTCATACTACCTTGCTTGTGCGTTGCTCTAGCAGAATACTAAGTAGACAACGGGTTTGTGTAATTCATGCATGACTTAGAAAATAATTACATAGATCATCACGAGTGTGACAAGGAATCAACACTAGGAGAAGCAATCTAGGGAGTAATACATGTAGGGATGGAAACGGGGCGGGTTTGGGGCAGGTTTGGGGCGGGGCGACCTTCCCCATCCCCAAACCCGCTTATTAAAGTTTTCCCCAAACCCGCCCCGATCCCTGTCAAGGATTTAATCGGGGGGCCCCGTTGGGGCGTGATGCTCCCCCAAACCCACCTCGTACTTGTTGGGATTATAGATTTGATGAGACAAAATAAATAAAATAATGAAACAAAAGGATCAAAATCATCATTAATGAATTCTATAAGCTGGTGGAGAATTATGGAGGATTTGGTCAAAGATATCAAAAGATAAAGATTCTGGAAGATCTCTTTAAGAAGATAAAGACAATAGAAGATATTTCTTAAATGTTTAAAAGATTTTATTGTTTATATCTTTATGTTAACTTCCTTTGTAAGTCATGATCTCTCTATATAAAGAGATCATAGACACATAGTTTTAGCATCCAGAAAAGTGTGTGTGTGTATACTGGATCAATGTAGACGTCTAGTATAGTGTTGGTGTAACCTCAAGGTAACTAAGGTTTTTCTTGATCCCTGTTACTGTTAGAGTTAGGTAACTGTATTATTCTGATCAAATAATGTTGAGGCTTAATGGAAACGTTTAGTAATAAAACCTTGTTCAATAAATTTGATGTTCTTTATTTAATTCCGCTGTGCATATTATTTTCATTGTTATTGTTAATCCTAGATATAAGATCTAAACAAACTAAGCTTAAACAATCTAAGGAGTTATATTAAACTCTACAAGTGGTATCAGAGCATGTTGTAAAGCTTTGAATAAGAAGAAACAAACTTGTTTAACTAGATTAATTTCTCATTGATAAGATGGAGGCAGGAACTACTACTGCCACTCTGACTGCAAGACTCCCTATCCTTAACCCAGGGGAGTATGATCTCTGGTTAATGAGGTAGAATAATACTTTCTTATGACTGATTACTCTCTTTGGGAGGTAATTAAGAATGGTAACAAAGTGCTGAAGAAAACTGTTAGAAATGTTGAGCAGGTTTATAAACCTACTTCTGCAGAAGAAAAGTTGAACAGGAAGAATGAGATGAAAGCCAGAGGAACTCTGTTGATGGCACTCCCAAATAAGTATCAACTGAAGTTCCATTCATATCAAGATGCAAAATTGCTCATGAAAGCCATAGAGAAGAGGTATGGAGGAAACAAGGAATCCAAGAAGGTTTAGAGGACACTTCTCAAGCAATAATATGAGAACTTTGCAGGATTAAGTTCAAAAACAATGGATCAAACTTTTGATAGGTTACAAAAACTTATTAGTCAGTTGGAGATTCAAGGATAAGTTATTAAGCAAGAAGATATGAACTTAAAACTGTTGAGAAGTCTTCCATCTGAATGGAAGACTCATGCTTTAATCTAGATGAACAAGGTGAAAATAAAGACCATAAGTTTGGATGACTTATACAACAATGTGAAGATATATGAACCTGAACTTTCAGGAACAACAAGCACAAGCCAAAATCTACAGAATGTGGATTTTGTATCCTCCAATAGCTCCAACAACACTAATAACACCAGTAGTACAAATAAATCAGATAACACTGCTTGTGAAATTAGTACTGCTCATACTCAAGGTAATGCTGTTAACTCTACATATGTAGATAACCATAGTGATGTTGCGATATGTGCTTTCCTTGCAAGTCAGCCCAACTCTCCTCAACTTTCTCAAGAGGACCTAGAACAAATTTAACCTGATAACCTGGAAGAAATGGATCTAAAATGGGAAATGGCCATGCTAACAATCAGAGCTAGACGGTTCATCAAAAGAATAGGAAGAAATTTGGACATAAATGGTTAAAGAATTAGATTTGACAGGTCAAAGGTGGAATGCTACAATTGTCATAAAAATGGACACTTTGCAAGAGAATGTAGGGCTCCAAAGAATTCACTCTTTCGATTCTATAGGTTTGGTTCCCACCATCCCAAGTACGATGAACTCGTCTTGCACCATATATTGTAGTTGGGAATGTACATGTTTATCGAGTTAATCTCGAGGGATGACAATATCCCCTATGGAGGAACCCAAAGCGAATGGGCGTTAAGTGGAGAATTTCAACTTATTCCCGTATAGAGTGTTCATCAGTCGATATCACAAGTACCTATGTGTGGCCTAATCCCTTCAATATTTCTACGGAACCCCATCATTATAGAAGGATGTCCATCGAACCTCAAAATACCATGGAACATTGGGCATGTGCATGTTGAGAAAGCCTACATTGACCTGAACTCCCTTTTAAATATCATGACCCTAATGATGTATAATTAGATCATGAGAAGAAAACTTGACCCTAGGGAAAATCCGAATTGAGGAGTTAGCAATTTCACAGGAAGGATTAAGGAAATGCATGTCTTCGTAGGAAACTTCACATATATCGTAGACTTCATAATTGTTGAAGATATTAGTTCAATCATAGACCCTAGGCTATCGCAAGTAGTACTAGGAAAACCTTTCATTAAAATATCCAACATGACTCACGACCCATCCGAAGGAGTAGTTAGGTTCACCAACAGAAACGATGAAGTTTCCTATAAGATGCCCCATAAGATAGAACAATACAATTCACTATCGGACTTAGAAAAAGAGCATACCAAATCAGACTATCTTAGGAACGATGAAGACAAGAGAAGAGGAGTAGAGTATGTAATGAGCAAGATACTAGGATTTTACAAAGAATGCCTAGAGCTTGGACCCGAATACCTAACAGGATGGATGATTGAAGGAGAAGTCACGTTAAGACGTGTGAATTTTGAGTTAGTACATGAATCGAAATTAAAGAAAAGCGCTTTTTAGGAGGCAACCCAATTTACTTTTCCTGCATATTAGGAGTGTCATGTGTGTTTTAATTCATTATAGTTATTAATAGGTGTGTTAAGGTACTAATCGCTTGTTTGGATGTTGGACAAGGCTGTATTGTGTTGATGTGTCGTTTGATCATGCTTTGTTTGTCTTTAACCTCGTCATAATTTCAATCAAAGGTATTTTGCATATAATAAGTGTAGGGGAATTCATCCGGCTTTTGAGCCAAATTAAAACATACTAAATAAATTGTTTAGATTAATCCGCGTTAAGTTTCTCGTAGTCATTATGACGTAGTGAATTGTTAAATCTTAGGTTTTATGCAGCCATTTGTACAGGAATTAACTTATAGAGTCAAGTGCAGGAAATGTATCATCAAAAACAAAAATTTCGTTTTCACAGAACGTGGAGACGGCGTCACGATTTACACGCGACGCCGTCACCATGATACCTGTGTCCGGCTGGTCACCAAAAACCTGACGGCGTTCATACGAACAGGTCCAGAAAATCTTAAAGTTTTTTAATTTATTTTGAAAATAAAACTTGCACAACATTTAAAATATTTACTTTTCTTCTTATAAAACCTGCATATAAACCAATGAGTTTAACTATTCTGCTCATCTTTCTTTACTGCTTTATCAAGTCAAACCCTAAATTCACATTGTATATTATGTTTATCGCATATTTTATGCTTGGTATAGTTGTCTTTGTCCTTTGATTCATGTTATATTTGATGAGAAGAGCTTGGAAGTTCCTATTGGATAGTTTTCGTTTGCTTGGATGATTCTCGAAGACAATTTAACAAGTTATCGCATGTGTCTTCTCCATTTTGGAGCAAAAACTGTGGTCCCCAAGTACTAGTTTTTTTCCTCTGTTTTCTTTTTCCTTTTTATTCGTTTTACGATACTTTCTACAGAACATTTAGGGACAATGTTCAACTTTTTATATGGGGGTGAAAATAAGCTTTTAGAAAACTTATCTTTCATTTTGCCATTTGCATTTTGTCTTAAAAAAGATGGGTAATATATCATGAACATAGCAATAAGAGGTAATTTTGACCCAAAATTTAAATTTTGTATGAAAATACCGACGAAAACCGAGTATTTAATAGCGATTTATGGATAGGATTTTTTTATGACCTAGCAAAAAAAAAAACTCCATAATTTTTCCACCATAAAAAAGTAAGGTTCGGCCTTTAGATCTTTAGGAAATTCGTACCGGTATCTATTATTGATTTCCCAAGTTAGCTTTATACCTTTAGTTCTCGAAGTTAAGGAGGAGCAGTACATATGTATCTATTTACATAGTTTTCGAAAGGTTAAGTGCGGTCTTTGTCCTCGTTTTTCTGGAGCATTGTGATCGGTATTAAGTTATATGAGTATACCGATAACATATTAAATTCTAGAACTTGTTTTTGTGATGCCATATCCCAGACGCATAGTAAGTATTTGGATTTGTTAATAAGAGGCTATTAGGGTTTAACCATTGTCTTTAAACTGTAATTGTTATGATGGTCACAAGATCCTTATATCTATCACACGCTCCTGCCCTGCATCATTTTTAGTGATGGATAACCCTGTACAACTTCGAGCCTATCCTTTTTTCACGGTTCTCGTAATTTTCTGGTGGATTCCAGATTATTAATTAAGAGCATTGTCACCCTTAAACCAATCGTTATACCCAAATAGCCTTAGCCTACCCTGTATGTACTCATTTTAGTACATTATTGTGTTTAACCCAAGTTAATTATTTGAGTACACGGTTGCTAAGTCCTTATCCTTGTAAATATTGTTTTGGGAAGATTGTGATTCATGGTAGTATTTATTTCCCGAAAGAATAGAGAAGAAAAGTTAAGTCAATACCCTCATATGTTTGTCAAAGGATCTCCATGTTATTTTGATCCACCTCAAATCGGGTCATTAGTTAGATTGTAGATAGCGAGCATGTAAAAGCTCAAGTGTAGGGGTACGTGTTATAAACCCCATGTGATGTATTATGTTATTTAATCAAAAAAAATGAAAAGAAAAAGAAAGAGATTGATGTAGAGTTGTGTAGAGTTTGTATATCTTAGTCTGAGTCTTGGCTTAGCAACCAAACCAAATTGTCTTAGTTATAATAATTAGCTAACCCTATCTACTCACAAATTCAACCAAAGCCACCAAATGTATCTATCCGTTTCATTTTCAATTATATGTTTTTCCCTACACCTAACCTTTTCAACCTTTATAAGACTCTTAGATAGTTACTGATTAAAGCTCTTTTGCACCTAGCGGTGGAAGGTTCTTGGATCATTTACCCAAGCCTATGGTAATTTATATGCATGACATGGTATGATGTGCTTGATTTTTACGTTTCCCCCATGTGTTATAATTTATTATACAACCGAGTGAAAGAGAGAATCCCCAAACACTTATGTGAGGTGCTAGTATATATTTTCCGTGCTTTTAATTACAAGGTCTAGAAGGTTGTGTTGTAAAATATGTTTATTTTTAAGAGTAGGTAAAAATGGGACCGCCTTATTTTGTTATTGTTAGAATGTCGAAATGCCCATTTGCTGATGACAAGCAAATCCAAAGTAAAGGGGTATTTGATGATGTGTTGGTGTCATTTTATACACTTTTTCGGGGTCGTTTAACCCCCTAAATCATGCATTTATGCCAAAAATAGGTACTTAATCATTCCTTTTCAGGTATTTTACATTTGGAAGCTTTTTGAAGTATTACGCGTGCTTGGGTCATTTGGAGAAGAAGAAACGGAACAAGATACGGTCCTACACCATACATCTCTCAAGCTTATTGTTCTCAGCATCTAGAGACGGGCTACGTTCAACAGATTCAACGTGACGCCGATAAAATAACGATGACCACGACGGCATCACAGATTCTACGACGGCGTCAGAGCACACGACCCAGCCCATTATCTAGAATATTCTTTTTCACGACGGTGTCACGATTTTAAATACGTAGACGCAGTTAGCAGGAATTTTCCATTATATACAAACCCGAATTTAGGGTTTACAGTGTGTAACTTAAAACAAAAAGAGGGTATTGAACCACTAGTTCGTTTTAGCATGCTGGTTTAAGGACGTTTTTAGGGCCCTAAAAAACCCTAATGTAATTCCTTTAATTCATGTTTCTAATCAAGTAAGACTTGTTTAATCATTCATATTACGTCTTGTTGTCCCCCCCCCCCCCCCCCCCCCCCCCCCCCCCCCCCCCCCCCCACTGTGCATTCTTATCTGTTTTTGCTTTTTATCTATAACGATGCTTGGCGCTAAGATCCTATTGTGTTTATTTTTATGATTTTTATGAAATCTAAAATGTAGATCTTAGTGATGTTTGTTCTTGTGTGGTATGCGTGTTGGTCTTGTAGAAAACAGCTTTTGTCGGTTAAATAGGCTGTTGAGATTATGTCTAGGTAAACATGTTGTGTAAGAAAGAGAATTATCATGTGAGGTAAAAAGTCTTCATACTACATTGCCCCCTGATATGGTTGGTTCCAATCTTAATTAAATGCAAACTTAGCAATTCGTAACTGTGAATGCCACGCCAAGATAAAGCAATTCTGAGACCTTAACAAATTTCCAGCCAAAAATATATATTAGCGACCTTTGTGAAAAAAAACATAAGGCACAACATAATCAAAATACAAAAATGAACAACAACAAAATACATACCCTTAATCTGTGAACCACAATCAACGATATAACCTCCAATACATTTTTTTAACACCAACCCAATGTTAGCCGTGTATTTATTAAAGTGATGGTCATTAAATATTTCCGAGCCTTGTATAAGTTAAACGTAGTTTACGGGAATTTAGTTAAGCTAGTTGGGCCTAGTTGTCGGGCTCAAGCCCATTTGTATTATGAACCGGCCCAACACAAAGCCCACAAGAATAGTCCTCTTTTGTATCTATATAAAGCCCTCTCCAAGTGTGGAGAGGGTGTTGCTTCTCATTTTTCTTTTATGAACAAGTAACCATTTTTTCTTTTTTACTTTCTCTCTCTAAAATCTATTTTTCTTATTTTTGTGTTTGAGGTGATGAAATGATATCCTAACAAGTGGTATCAAGAGCCAAGGTTGGGTGTTGTGATTTGGTTGTGGTAATTTTTTAAGCTTATCATTCGGTAATTTTTTTGTTGTTTCATTTCGTCATAATTTTTTTCTTGCCACAACAGTCCATTTTTTTAGATTTTCTATTATTCTAGTAGCTAGTCAACATAGTTTACATTTTTTTTCATTTTTTAGTTTCCGTTTTTTTCTCCATTTTTTGTTGCTCACTGTAGTGGTAAGAAAAACACAAGAACGAGTTCTTTCCGTTAGGACCGAACGAGTGAAAAAACTCAACAACCGATCGTGAGGAAACCTTGTACAACCGATCGAGTGGAAAAACTTTTGCACCGAACGAGAGGAAACCTTGTACAACCGATCGAGTGGAAAAACTTTTGCACCGAACGAGTGGAAATTTTCAAACCGAACGAGTGGAAAACTTAAAGAGCCGAACGAGTGAAACAACTCAAGGACCGAACGAGTGAAACAACTCAAGGACCGAACGAGTGAAACAATTCAAGGACCGAACGAGTGAAACAACTCAAGGACCGAACGAGTGAAACAATTCAAGGACCGAACGAGTGAAACAACTCAAGGACCGAACGAGGAGAATTTTTGAAGGACCGAACGAGTTCTTTTCTATAGGACCGAACGAGTGAAACAACTCAAGGACCGAACGAGGAGAATTTTTGAAGGACTGAACGAGTTCTTTTCTATAGGATCGAACGAGTGATAATCGACTTGGACCGAACGAGTTTTTTTTTGTCTAGCTTCACGGTTTTTCTTGACTTAGTAAAATCCCGCGAACCACTCACGTGTTTTCTCGGTTTAGTCAAGATTTGTAAAATCCCGTGAAATAGTTTTCCACCACAACAACAAATCACTTTACCCACTAAAGATCCTTGT
>BQNB010023964.1:0-61231 GCA_026074375.1 Tanacetum coccineum | reverse complement strand
AGACAAGCTCAAATCACATGTTCTTTCCTAGCTTAATTCTCATTGGAGGATCATTTTGGTCCCCCCTCCCATTTCTTGTCCATATTTCGGTACACACACACACACCATGAGTGTGTGAAGTAAACTTGGTGATTTATATAACTTGGTTACTTCCATTTGTTCATTCACACACACACACACACACTTTACATTTGAGCTCTCTTTCTCTCTTGTTCATCCTAAAACCCACGAAATACCCAACATATATACAAATCCATATATTTTTCATCTTTAATCAAAAACACTTGAAGATTTATTGAAGGTTTGATCATTTGTATCATCCGGGTATTTGTTAAACAACATTTGGGTTGTTAGTAATCTTTGTTCATCACCTAAATCTTCTAGTTTTTGTAAGTCTTCAAATTCTTAAACAACTTGTACTTTTATACTTCTCATGATGCATACATACTAGTTGTACAATTTATTTTGTAAAAACAAAGGTTTAAAAACTACATAAACCCTAAAAGGGTGTTCATATATTTCGAACCATACATAAATAAATATAAGGAAATCTTAGTTTTGTGATCGTGGTTATTTTTGTGTAATAAAAATGATATGCTATAGTTCATTTTGTTTGACTTGTGTTTAACAAGCTTGTGGAAAGCTTATTTAATTTTATTGTTTAGCTTATTTTGTTTTGACATATATTTTGTTAGCTTATTTTCTAGCTTTTTGTGAAAGGACAAATGATAAACTTATTCGGCTCAATAAATAAGCTCGAATATAGTTTATTAGGCCTTAAAGCCACGTCCCACATACAAGACCCAACACTATGAGAACATTCTTGAGCTCATATGGTTTGGCTTATTATACTTGACTTATTGTGAGCTTATTTAATAGCTTATCTTGAGGTCACGTATTTATTACTCAATATTTTGCTTATCGAATTAAATGGATAAGTAAAACTACATTTTCGGACGTAACGGGCCAAAGCCCAACATATATGCAAAACACCAAAGTATAAAAGCTACGGTGTAGTTTATTGGATAAGTTCGTGAGTGACTTATTTAATAGTGTACGATTTAGATGTTTTACGTTTAATTATTTTTAGACGTCGAACGTTACGATTAATAATGGATTTGATGACGAGTAAATTGTAAATATGGAAAGTGGTTTGAAAGTGGTATTTAATTAAAGTCTACGACTTTGGAAAACGTGTAAACACGAACGGGTCATGCCGAAATTTTGTAAAAATCTTTATACTTAGAAACTATTTGGAAAAACATAAACGATAAAATACTTCGATTAAATTACCTAACTATTTGGAAATATTAAATGATAAATGACAAGTTTATTTATGTATTAACAATAACAAATATAATATCTATATAAGTAATATAATATTATATATGTACGTTTCGTAAAAACTCGATCACTAACGTTTTTAAATGTATAACTAACGTTTGCTAAAAATGACAATGAACGTGCATGCATCAATGTAGTACAATAACCTTCCGAGTCTAAATCGAAACCCATATTCTTTTAGGTCATACCCGTGTACCGCCGTTCATTCCAAGTAACCATACTTTTGACGTATACTCTTTACCTTATCATCAAGGTGAGTTCATAGCCCCACTCTTTTACTCGTTTTAAATAAATGTTTTATAACTTGGGGTGAGAAACATTGCTTGCTTTTAAAATTGGACACAAGTACTTTACGTGAGATTTTCCCTGTTTACGTGTTGCCTAAGTAGCTGTTAGACCACTACTGCCCGAACTATCATGAACTGTCAATCTCTTGACTGGAGGACCGGTCGAGGGAGCGCGAATGAGTAAATAGATCTATTGGGACTAATTATCCCTATCCGGGTGAGTAGCGCTCACTACCCACGGGGCGCCCGATAAACGGATATATGTCATGTCGTACTGGTTAGGTTGTCTTTGGTCGGACACCTGGAAGGGCACAATTACTTATAGCAATGTACATGCTAGCATACACAATTAGCTTCAGTGTCATGAGCTTAGCGCAACGTAAATACTTTTTATGTGAAGTTGTATTTGTTATAACTGTCGCATACGTGTTGATAACTTGTGGTCCACTATAATAACGTTTGAACTAAACCTATGAATTCACTCAACTTTATGTTGACCGTTTTAAGCATGTTTTTCTCAGGTGCTTAGCAAGGATGCTGTTGATTGACTTATATGGAGTCTATATGCCTACACCAGTTTACCAAGAGATTTATCTATGTTTTAAATACCGTTGTTGAACTATTTAAGCTTCCGCATTTTAAACTTGAATCTTTTGAATTTAATTGATGTAAAACTTATTATTATTATTTTTAATCTATGCAACGGTGTTTATTTTCAAAACGTACCCTTAGAGGTCGTTCTTTATGCTTTGTACTTGAGATGATCAATCAAGTCACGCCTCCGGACACGTGTTCCGTCCAGGCCCCGTCTGGGGGTGTGACATTTTCTATTTATTCTTTTCCCCTGTCAACAATCTGTGTCTGAAACAGATGTTAGGATACAGATTTGTAAACTTAGTTTAAGACACTATGGCTCATTTGTTAAAATCTTGAGAAAGTTGAATTAGGGACAGCATAATCGTGGTGTAGTATTAACTTTATTTTCTAACATCATAGGATCTTTTTTTAAGCATTTTTAAACGACTCTCTTCAGCAAGCATTAGGGTCTCTTCGGAGTCAGGAATCACAATAGCACTCGTATTCTTAATGACATTACGATCATAAAGCTTTGGTTCCAACTGCTGAGCTTTCTTTAGATAGAAAGGATTTTGAAAACCTAGAGCTTGTTTAGTGGTATGATCATAGAAAAATGACGGTTTCGTATACATGTGATACTGTTTTGAGATTGTTCTCTTTTAAAAAAATATTTATCTAACTGTTTAATATTTCTTTCTAACAAAATTATTATCAATGTCTCTAGATTATTTCTTTCTTAAAATCATTTTTCAGAAGAGTAACTGTTTGCATTAAAGATTGTTTCTTTTAAATGTTCAGAAATTAAGATGATCAATCTCTATAGACTATGCACTTGAATCAGAAACATTATTATTACTCCTTAAATCAATATTTTGTCCTTCTTTCAACACTTTAACTTGTTCCTTATACCTCTCAAGCTTAGCAATTAAGTATCATTGACACTTTTATTTTCTAGATTTATCTTGGTACAATTAACTACTTGGTTATTCAGTTGTTCAATCATAGATAATATCAGTGCATCTTGTTGTGTAGAAGAGTTAGAATTCTGAACAGGTGCCTGTTGTGATTCGATCACATACTGAGAATAAGGAATGATATTGCTATCACTGGTTATTTCAGTCTCTGAATGATTCACAACATTCGACTATTCAGAAGACGGCGACGGCATCACCTGCACAGCTTGATTAATCATATTATTATTCATATTATCATGATTGTGTACCTCAGCAAGAGCATCTGAACCATAATGAGATAAATTCGGCATGAGAGAAACTTAGGTAGTGTTGAGTTCATCACAATCAGAGTCATATGCATCCAAATTATCAGCTTGATAAGCAGCATTGTGAGTAATGACTGTCTGTGTGGCTTGACCTTCTGGGATTCCTAGATCTGCCAAGAATGCTAGTTCCTCCTCATGTAGAATTTGACCACTTGCTTGAGCTTGTACCAAAAACACTTTATCTTTAAACCATGAATCATCCCGTTTCCTCCTTGGTTTAGTGCATTGTTTGGACATGTATCCTCCCCCATTGCAGTTGTAACATGTAACAATCCTCTGTTTCCCCAAGTTATTCCTACTTTCTCCTAGAGTGAGAGTTCTTGTAGTACCTGCAGCATAAGAAATTTGTCTCCCCTGAACTGGTTGTATGGTTATTCTTCCATCATTAATGGTGGCTTGTTGCCTAGGCTTTGATGAATTCCTCAGCTGGTTATTGGTAGTGGGATAGCGGGAAGTGACAACAGCAGTCAAGAAAGACATCATGTGATTGATGGCATCAATAGGAACATCACCTTTCTGGAACACTGGTACAATTAGACCCGGGTCAGGATGGGAAAATTCAGATTGTTGGTTAACTGAGGGAGCATATTCCAATTGAGGGATGGATGATGATGGAGAATAAACGTTGTGGTAAATTGATGGTTGATACTCATTGGATGGATAAGTGATTGAAAGAGGTGTTGATGATTGATGAGTTGAGTATTGTTGAGACTGATAAGGTGATCCATACTGTAGAGACTGATAAGGTGAAACAAATTGTTAATGTTGAGAGTTCTGGTAAGAGTCCTGATGAGATTGATAAGGAGACTATGTCATTTGGTGAGATGCAACTAAAGCAAGAGGATCGGAGTTGCGTTTATGCATCAATCGAACTTCATTTGCATATCGTTTATGTTGTTCCAAGTGAGCATGAATCTGATCAACATTAGTAGTATGCAAGTCTTTGACCAACTTAACATCAGTAACGAATTCCACTCAAGAAAGAGTATTTCAAAAATTTTATGTTCACTAAAAATTGTTCCAGATATTCATGTTGTAGATGTTTCATGTCATTGAGTAGCAGAGAAATCCAAGTATAAAATTCACTCGTGTTTTCCCCCTTCTTAATAAGCAAACTTATCGAATATCATCATAAAGCTTACACTCACCTTTCCTGTTGTTTCATTGAAGTTCCCTCATGAAATTGAATTCTTTCGCAAAGTTCCTTGGCGACTTATTAAATGATTGCTAACCATTGCATAGACCTCAGTGGTTAGTCCTTGGAGAATGTAAAACTTGTTTCCTTGATATCACAATCAGCTTGAATTGCTTCCGTAGCAGATAACTCAGAATATTTCTTTGGTCTTGTCACTCCATTTTCCTCAATTGAAGGCCAAATGAGTAAACCATTTACAACGGATTCAAGAATCACTCTTCCATGTTGTCTATTCTTCATGTATAGCTCCATTCTACTTTTCTAAGAATCGTACATATATTTTTCCAACATGGGTGGACGATTGTCAGCACCAAAAAAACCCAAAATGAATCACATTGTCATGCAAGGGTCGTCATTGAAAATTTTATGTCAAAGATACTGTTTATCGAACGGTGGTAAAAATTTTGTGTTTAAGTAAGTTGTCCTTTAAGTGTTTTAAAATCTTCTTTAAACTACATGGATTATTACAATTCTTGACAAACCGGGAAAAATAAGTTAATGTAACACGGGAAAATTTTACAAGTCAATAGAATAAACTGTATAATGTTTCACGGGATATTACAAGATCAAAAGAAATAAACTGTATAAATTTTAAAAAAATTGTAGTTGTTCGTTATCCACTATATAGAGTTGTTTTCGGTCTTCAACCTAAAGTTGAGTTGTCGATTCCACTATAGTGAGTTGTTTCGGTTTCCACTGAAGTGAGTTGTTTGATATTCCACTGAAGTTAGTTTGTCGGTTCAACTAAAGTGAGTTGTTCGGTTTACCACTAAATTGAGTTGTTCGAACAAGGTTTTTCGACATTGGTTGTCTGACTCAGTTGTTCGATTTGATTTTGTCGACTCAGTTGTTCGACTAACAGTTGTTCTACATTTCAGTTGTTCGAACTCCAGTTGTTTTTGTATTGAGTTGTTCGACCTCATTGTTCGACTTTAGTTGTTCGACTTCAATGTTCACTAGTTTGTTCGACTACATTGTTCAAACTTTCTCTATTTCGAAACCCAAAAATTTATAAACACAAAAAGACACCCTTTTGATGGTTGTTTTGAAAAAATACTTGTACAACTAGTGTTACATAAAACCTATATGGAAAAGAAGAGAAAAAGAAATAAAGAAAAAAAAAAAAAAGAAAAAAAAACAAGAAAAATGAGTAATATAAGGTTTTTAAGCCAAAAAATTTAAAATCAAGATTTTGCTGTTTATAAGGTTTTCGAACATAAAAAAAATAACAAAAATGATATTTTTCTTGATTCAAAGCTTGTACACCTATATCATAAAGATACTAGATCAGATTTACCAAGGTAAATAATCCTTTAAACACAAAGAAAACAAACGAACCAAAAAAATTGTAGAATATATAAGACAAAGAAATTTTTGCGAGTAAACAAACGAACCAAAAAAATAAACACAAAGACTAAACACACCACTCCATGACTCTTGATATAAATTGTAGAATATTAGAAATCTTTTAACAACAAGAACTAGAGAGAGAAAGTAAGAAGGAAGGAAGTACTTTAAAGAGAGAAATATAAGAACATGAAATGCATTACTATGTGAAACATACAACCAACCAACCACCTATCCAAGGCATGGAGAGCTGTATTTATACTTACAAATGGCATGTGGGCTTGGGCTTGCATGGATTAATCCACGTGTCTTTGCTAACTAACTATGTAAGTTTTCAAAAATTACTTAACGAGCTAACGACTGTTATCTTATGAAAGCGACCAACACTTTCGTGTTCCTAACAATGTTCTTGAGTAGATTGCATAGAAAAAGATCCATCAACACTTAGCTTTCATTGCCATGAATCTGTCTCCAAAGAGGTAGATACATGTTGGATTTTCGAAAGAAGTGTATTAAACAAAGAGTTATAATTGCCGCATATTACAATGTTTCTACGCCAGTTCCAAGCCCATACATCATTTACTATTGACCACTAACCTTGGCATCTTCTTGCATATCAAGACGGAATATTTAATTGTATTGATTCTTGATGGGAGAATTACCAATTCAAATGTCCTTCTAGAATCTCACCTGATTACCGTTATCTACTTTGAAATGTAGAGCCTTTCTTAGAATTAAATCTTTTTTATATTGATAGATGTCACTATATTAGCCCAAACACTTTTGCCTTTTATACCCATTAGAGTCTAAACTCGGCTCCTCGCCATAATTTATTTGACTAGATTAACCCACAAAGTATTTGGATTGTTAGTTAGTCTCCATCACCACTTTTGGAATAAAGCAAGATTAAATGCGTTTAGATTTCTGATACCTAGTCCACCTTGATCAAGGGAGGCCAAAACGTTCTTCCATCGAACCCAAACCATATTATTAGAGTCGTTAGTACCGCCCTAAAAGAAGGTTGCTCGAAGACATTCTAGCAAATTCAGTATGGTAGTAATCGGGACTCTGAATAGAGACATATAATATATACCCAAACTACAATGAACCGATTTAGAAATTTATACGACCACCAATAGACAGAAGGTTGGCTTTTCATAAGAAGAAACTTGATTTGAATTTATCCGCTGTCATATTTAAGTTGGTAGTTTTTTACATATTATGACTGATCGGGAAGCCAAGATATGTAAAAGAATTCAAACTCGTTGAACAACCAGTGATTCTAGCCATGGATTCAACGTTTTCATCCGAGACGCCGATACCATATACATATGATTTGTTGATGTTGATTTTGAGGCCCAAATCTAGGTGATAAACATCAAGACTTATATAAAGTACTACACATCAACAAATAAAAGTGGTCTAAAAATATATAAGTTAGATTCTATTATTGTTAAGAGCATTGATTGTCATTCATAACTGGTATGCCTAAACCTACATGACAGGATTCTGTTTGAGACAATAGAGAGACCCACAACTTCACAAACCACTAAATCATTGCCACATCCCTTTAGGCCCAAAAGAAATCACATGTTTAGGCCTCTCAATCATTCTCCGTGCAAATGAACAACAAAGAAGAGAAGAAAAAAAAGAAGGTGATTTCATCTATCTATCCAGCTTGTACATTCGGAAACCTCCCGTTCAAACTGTAGGGGAGTGTTAGATGATAGGTTAAGGACCAAGCCTAATCAAAGGCTTTGGGTCCATTAGGGTTTAGAGTTCATGTTAGGTTATTTTCAAATCTATGTTCTATTATAAATAAACATGCTTTCTTATAAAAATGACAAGAATTCAATCAGTATTAATCTTTATTATCTTACTAAAATTACCACGGCTCTTGTTTTGGTAAAACTTCATAATGTTCCTATTGTTGCATATTCTGAAATTGGCCTTAGCTTGATTACTACTAAATTGGGACGGCCCATAATGCTTGATGCCTATACGAGCACTATGTGTCTTAAATCATGGGGGCGTAATACCTATGCCCGGGCTCTTATCGAGGTGTCGTCTAAAAAGGCTCTTGTGGACTCATTAGTCGTGGCTATCCCATTTCAAAATGGGTCGGGGCATTCTATGGAAACCATTGATATCGAATATGAGTGGCAACCCCCTCGATGTGAAACGTGTAAAATCTTTGATCATAAGGATGAGCAGTGTCCAAAGCAGGCGAAGGATGTTAATCCGACTCAAGTTTCAGATGATGAGTTTATGGAGGTGACTCATAAGAATGGGAAAGAAAAACACACTTCTAAACCGAGACACATTGATGGTGTCCGGTTAACTAAACCAAAACCGAATTATTACTATCGTCCTATAAGTAAAAAGGCTACTACGCAACCTAATAATAAGGGTAAGGACGTGTTAGATTTACAAGAAATCAATATTGTCTCGTTACAAAATTCGTTTGATGCACTTATGGAGAAAGATAAAAAATTTGAGGTGAATAATAAAACATGGAAGGCTATAATGATGTTGGAAGTGTAATGGATGATAGTGTCTTCGATATGATCTTACCTACCTTTTACTCGTTGTTCTCACATACCCTGTTTTCTCGCAAAAATTTTAAAATTTTATATATGAAAAAAATAAATAATAAATAAATATAGAAAATGATAAAAAAATAAAAATTAGTTGATAAAAATAATAAGTATTTTGACACGAATGTAGGCTTTCCGTTAGTGAGAACAAAAGTAAATTTTAACCCGACCGGTTTTATATCTTAGCTTTCTCCTTAACGTAAATGAATTGAAATTTGCTAATCTTTTATACAAGGAGCTATAAAAAGCAAGTCTAGCTTGAAAAGGTCAAGATTTTGCAAGTTCCCATAATTGATTTTAAATATGCAAAGATCGATTTATTTGGCTAAGTATTCACTAATTTCTTTATTAGAAATTTTAAATTGTGAAGAACAAGAGATGATAAAGTAGAATATAAGTTTTGATGCTAAACGTAGAATAGTTGGATTTCTTTAAAGCTCATAAGTGTTAATTGTGGCTTTTTCTCCCATTAGCTTGTTTCACCTTTATATATAATTGTTTAATAAATAGAGTTGTGCGGTTTTTTGGTTAATAATTGGTTCATGGCGGTTTTCTTTTGTTCCTTTGTGATTAAGATAAGTATACATCAGGAATAATTAATTTAGCATACTATATGTATCACATTAATAAATATTTTGCTTATCCCTTAAAGAGGCTTAGGGTATAAGGGGGTATAGTAAAAATATAGCCTTATTCATTCCTTAAAGAGCCAAAGGTCATGGAATATATATGTTGCTTAATTTTTGTCTTGTTTGTACCTTAAAGAGCCTTAGGGTATATGGTGCAAATGAGATTGTTCCATTTATGTCTTAAAGAGCCTTAGGGTATATGACATGAATGGAACCTATAGGCCTAATTAAAATCCAAATTTTTGGTTGCCTCATTTGGACTTCAATCTGATGACATTTAGATCTTCTAAGAAGGCTAGGAGCTAATTATTCGTTAACATTTACACTTTGAATTTTTGGAATTAATTAGTATTGAAATAAAGTCTTAAAGAGCCTTCGGTATATGACTTAAATAAAATCTTGAGATACAAAATTAGGAATAAGGGAGGAGAAGTAATACACAATAGCAATATATGAGAATGTTAGCAGCGGATAACTTGTATTTTACAATGATCATGATTTAAGCTGTCTTGGAGCCAGTGAAAGTCGGGGACGATAAATTTTATCCATTTGGATCACAATTTTGGTGCTTTTTTGCTCCGTGATCCTAAAAGTTGTAATAGAATATGAAAGCAATACATTATATCACACATAAATAAGTTGTAAGTTGGAAATTATGAAAATCATAAAAATGTAAAAAATATTGAAATATGGGAAAACGGGGTGTTTTTAAACTTGTGATTTCTTAACTCCCCACAAAAGACTTTGCTACTTTTAAAAGGATTAGTTTGGGGAGGTTTTGGAGTATTTGAAAAGTAGCAAAGTTTTTTGTGGGGAGAGTTAAGAAATCACAACTTTAAAAACACCTCGTTTTCCCAATTTTCAATATTTTTTCCATTTTTATGATTTCCTAATTACGCAACTTACACCTTATTCATGTTTGACCATAAATGTATTGCATTGTATTAGTTCATTGAAAACTTTTAGAATCACTGGACAAAAAACATAAAAAGTTACAAAAGGAATAAATTTATCAATCCTTGACTATGTCCACTCTCCAAGCCAAGCTTATAAACAAGATCATTGTAAAATAAAAATTATGATGCATACACTACTCATAAAAGCAGTTTGTGAATAACTTCTCCTCCTTATTCCTAATTTTTTGTATCTCAATGATTTTATTTATGTCATAGACCCGAAAAGGCTCTTTAAGACCTTTATTTCAATACTTATTAATTCCAAAAATAAAGTGTAACGATTAAAACATAATACTAAAGACTTCCTAGCCCTTTTCAGAAAACAAATGTCATCAAGAATGAAGTCCACATCAAGGCAACCAAAAATTTTGGCTTTTATTAGTCACTTAGGTTCCCATCATGTCATATACCTAAGGCTCTTAAGATATAAACTGACCAATCTCATTTGCACCATATACCCTAAGGCTCTTTAAGGTACAAACAAGACAAAAATTAAGCAACAATATCAATTCCATATACCCTTAGGCTCTTTAAGAAATGAATAAGGCTATAGATTTACTTACCCCATATACCCTAAGGCTCTTTAAGGGATAAGCAAAATATTTATTAATGTGATACATATAGTATGCCAAATTAAGTATTCCTGATGTATACTTATCTTAATCACAAAGGAACTAAAGAAAACCGCCATGAACCAATTATAACCAAAAAACTGCACAACTCTATTTATTAAACAATTATATATAAAGGTGAATCAAGCTAACGGGAGAAAAAGCCACAATTAACATTTATAAGCTTTAAAGAAATCCAACTATTCTACGTTTAGCATCAAAACTTATATTCTACTTTATCGTCTCTTGTTATTCACAATTTAAAATTTCTAATAAAGAAATTAGTGAATACTTAGCCAAATAAATCAATCTTTGCATATTTAAAATCAATTTTGGGAACTTGCAAAATCTTGACCTTTTCAAGCTAGACTGCTTATTATAGCTCTGTATAAAAGATTAGCAAATTTCAATTCATTTACGTTAAGGAGAAAGCTAAGATATAAAACCGGCCAGGTTAAAATTTACTTTTGTTCTCACCAACAGAAAGCCTACATTCGTGTCAAAACACTTATTATTTTTATCAACTTATTTTTATTTTTCTTCATTTTCTATTTTTTTTATTTTTTTTATTTTTTTTTTCATATATAAAATTTTAAAATTTTTGCGGGAAAACAGGGTACGTGAGAACAACGAGCAAAAGGTAGGTAAGATCATATCGAAGATATACCACCCCATACTAAAACTAAACATTGTCCTCAATGTTTCCTAGTCTAAGGCTTATAACCCCATACTAAGATTCAAAGAGTCGAATGCATAATCCGAGCATGGAGAAAGTATCACAAAAATCTTAAGCCGTTTATAAAGTATGCTAAAAGATAGATGTTAGTCGATAAAAATCTAGGATATCGGATTTCCCCAAACTAATGGCAAGCAAAGGCTAGGAAGCTCGAGTGAACCGGGACAAAACACCGAACACGAGAGTCTTCAAAAATTTTGGGTCAATCCTACAAACAATCACAAGCACAAACAACAAGAATCGGAAGAGTACGAGCCTCCTCACATCACATTAGAAATAAGAAAGAAGAAAGATGGATAAGCATGGGGTGCCTCCCACGAAGCGCTTTGTTTTTGGTAACCGAGTCACATAGCTTGACTCGATCCCCGCATTTAGTTATCCATGGGGATGGTTTGGAGATCCGGGACTACCTTTGATGGTATGTCCCCTCCAAAGTAATGCTTCACACGATGACCATTCACCTTAAAGTTTGGACCATCGGGTTGAGATAACTCGATGGTTCCATATGGAAAAACTTGGGTGATGGTGAAAGGTCCTGACCAACGGGTTTTAAGCTTTCCCGAGAATATCTTTAGACGAGAGTTGAAGAGTAAAACTCGATCACCAACATTGAAAATGCGGTTTTTGATCTTAGAGTCATGAAGCTTCTTCGTCCTCTCTTTATATATCAAAGAATTCTCGTATGCTTGATCACGAAGCTCATTAAGTTGAAGCTTCCGGTGATCACCCGCGGTTTTAAGATCAAAATTAGCATGTTTCAAGGCCCAATATGCCTTATGCTCTAACTCGATAGGTAGATGACAAGACTTTTCGTACACGAGCTTATAAGGAGTACAACCAATTGGTGTCTTGAAAGCGGTACGGAATGCCCATAGAGCGTCATCTAGCTTATCGGACCATGAGGCACGGTTTTCACCAACCGTCCTCTCAAGAATACGTTTCAAGCCACGATTGGAAACCTCCACTTGTCCACTCGTTTGTGGATGATAAGCGGTAGCAAGACGATGAGTGACCCCATACTTAGACATTACTTTAGCAAATTTATCATTACAAAAATAGGTCCCACGATCGCTTATAATATCTCTAGGTGTTCCAAATCAGGCAAAAAGAGATTTCAAGAATTTTACTACAACTCGAGCATCATTAGTGGGGAGCGCCTTCGCTTCTACCTATTTTGATAAGTAGTCAACGGCTACGAGAATGTACTTATTCCCTCGTGAAGATGGGAATGGACCCATAAAATTGATACCCCATATATCAAAGATTTCACAAACTTGAATAGCGTTTTGAGGCATCTCATCCCTTTGCGAAATTTTGCCTTGACGTTGACACGTATCACAAGATTTGATCATAGTATGGGCATCTCGATATATGGTCGGCCAAAAGAAACCGGCATTAAATACTTGCTTAGCGGTGAGATTGGCACCATGATGACCCCTGGTGGGTCCCTCATGACAAGCTTTGAGGATATCACTAGCTTCTTGGCCATGCACACACCGTCGAATGATTTGATCCGCACAAATTTGCAATGTCGGCAAATTAGCTTCTTGGCCATGACAAGACTTTCCGTACAGTAGCTTATAAGGAGTACAACCAATTAGCGATAACATCGACTTTAGCTCGATCGACCTCAATCCCGGATTTTTATATTTTATGACCTAACATAATTCTTTCTTTACACATAAAATTGCACTTCTCCCAATTTAGAACTAAATTCGTGTCTTCATACCTTTTTAACATTTTATCTAAAATGGAGAGGCAAGAAGCACAAAACTAACCCCAAAAACCCGAGAAATCAACCAGAAAACTTCTATAGTATTTTCCAATCATATCATGGAAAATGCCATCATAAAACCTTTGAAAGTAACCGGAGCATTACGCAAGGTCATGTTAAAGAGGTTTTACTCTTGGTCTAAGGGGGTCTATTATTGGGATTTGAAAATATCCTAAATATCCATCTAGAATACAATAAAAAACTCATTACCGCTAATCTTTCTAACATTTGGTGCCATAAATGGCAACGGAAAATGATCTTTACGAGTAGCTTATTTAATTTTCTGATATCAAAATACAAACTCTCCACCCGATACCTAATATCATGTTGGCAATCAATTCTTTTTATCTTCATTAGCAACAACAGTTATACCACCTTTCTTGGGTACACAATGAAATGGGGCTTACCACAGACTATCAGAGATCATGTAAATCATTCCGGCATCAAGGATATGATAACTTCCTTTTAATATACCTCATAAATTTTTGGGTAACCCGTCATTGACTTATACCGAGGGTTATAATCTTCCTCCATCAAGATATTTGTGAGGTGCAAAACGAGGTTCAATACCCTAGATTCGTGATATTCCAAGCAATGCCACATATGTGATTTAGCACCTTAAGGAGGGCTTCTTTTTCATAATATTTTAAACTTTTTGCCATAATCACGGTAACTTATTGGTTTTTCCCCTAAGTAAGGCATATCCAAATGAGATGGTAAATCTTTAATACTAATTCCTGGAGGCTCTTCAAATTGAAGATTTTACTCTCACTTCTACTTGCTTTAGGTCTATCGGAGGGAGTTGAAACGGGTCATTATTTAACAATCCTTTAATCAAGCAAATATCTCCCTCTGGATCAAAATTAACATGATCAATTTCTGGTGAAATTGAATCATCTTTGAGATAAGCCTCGATCTCTTCCAAAATGAAGTCACTTCCCTCGAACGGAGTAAGGAAATGAGAAGAGTCAGAAATAATAGGCTTAAAAGTCGGGATGGGATTGCCACCCATAGATTTATTAGAAAAACCAAGCACTTCTTGAGCATACTCCACACAAGCAACGTCAATGACATCTACCTAGTTTACCGACATATCATCATATGTAGAGGAGTATCTCATAGTTTGACTGAGATTAAAAGTTACGGCTTCGTCATTAACCCAAAGGGTTATTTCTTCTCCGTAAACATCAATTAAGGCACGGCTGGTCCTCAAGAAGGATCTCCAAGAGATGAGGGAACCCAAGGTCGGCAAACAAAAATCAAACAACAACAAAGTTGATAGAAGTTGAAAGTTCCCTGCCTCCCACACTTTGACAAAGACGTCTCACGGCGACTCCTTAAGACGAGTAATGGAGCGATCTGCTAGCTCGAGAGTTCCAATCAAAAAAAACGAAGTGGGGGTAAGTTCGGGTAGGGAAAGCTTCTTCCATATGGAAAGAGGCATAAGATTTATGCTAGCGCCAAGATCGGCCAAGGCGTGACATACATCCATTCCCGAGAAATCACATGGTATAAGAAACTTGTCGGGATCTCCAAGCTTTTCAGGAAGCTTTTTAAGGAGCATCGCCGAACAATTCTCATTCAACGGTGTCTTAGCTAATTCAAACAACTTATCCTTATTCGTGAGCAAACTCTTAATCGTAGAGGCAAATTTTGGCATCAAAAGTAAAGCATCCATGAAGCTAATGTCGAAGTGCAAATCTTGAAAGATTTGAAAGAACTTCTCCATTTGATTCGTAGCTTTTTCACGAAGCTTTTGATCATTAAGTCTCGAAGGATATGAAATATTAGGCTTAGGTAAAGTCTTTGGAACATCGGGTTTCGGCATAGGAATGACGTTAACCGGAGGTTGGATATGAGCGGTACTTCCTTAGAAATTGGTTTGCTCCTTATCCATTGTCTCCTCGGTTTCTCGTTCTACTACCTTTTTGGGAGAAATATTAGTAGGAATCGAAGGTCCCTCATAAGCAACACCACTTCGAGTAGTGATTGCTTTCATCTCACACTTTGGGTTTGGAATAGTATTACTCAGAAGAGTACCCGAAGTTGAGGCTTGGTTTTGGAAAAACCCACTTAACATATTTTGCAAATTATTTTGAAAAGCATTTTGTTGATTCATCAAGATGGTTTGTTGAGTCTTCATTGTATTTTTAATTTCATGCTTAAATTCCCTTTCTCAACGATTTGATTATGCTTTTGCATATTTCCATCATTTGGTCATTAGATTGTTCATATAATTTTAAAATTCATTTGGAAATCCTTGTTGAACTAGATTATTAGGAGCTTGAAAAGTTGGTTTTGAAATCCTATGATTTAAAATTTTGGAAGCATATGATAATTGCACTTTGAAAACCTTGAGTTTCCATTAAAAGTTATTCCCCCGAATAAAATTATTTCCTTGACACTTGATTTTGATTAAACCTATATTGACTATTTTGCATCGGAGCAAAACCGGTGGTGCCATTTTGGGATTGCTAGCACGTTTGGCAGGGGCTACATGATTGTAAGTACCCAATGCCCACAAACACTAGATAATGTTATTGGTAAATTACAATTATAGTAAGCATGAGCACACACCAAAAAAACACAAGATTCCTTCAACCGCCTTAACCGAAGCGGGGTGAAACTTTCTTATAACAACCTCAACTAAGGTCAAATTGGTCGCAAGCTTATCAATTCTATCAACATCTTACTAGAACTTTCCTTTCCTAGAAACGTATTCCTCCTAGAAACATTCGTTTGTTTCATAATAACAAACTTTTTGGACTTATTTTCATTTATGTTCAAGGCTCTCTATAGTCTTACTCCAAAATATTCATCCGCGCGCGGCATTCAAGGAGTCTTGATCATTCCTCATTTTAAACCATTATATAAAGAACAATTTGGGTTACTAACTCCTGTAAATCCGTAGTGGGATGCAAGCTCTAAGCATTTCCTTAATCGTTCCCAAATCATCTCCAATGTCCTCTTCAAATTTTTGAGTAATCGAGAGAATTTCATTTTTGAGGTGGTTGTCATGCGTAGGGAGGGAAAAATTGATTCACACGAAACTGATTACGAGTATCATCCCAAGTAAAATCGAATTAAGGAAGGTTCTGTATCCGTACCAAGACTCTAGCGCCCCTTCCGAGTGAATAATGGAAAGCATCATGAGTTTAATCACATCATTTTGGCACATCCCGAAAATTTAAGTCGATGTAATCCTTTAGAAATTGTTAATAGAGTTGGTAATTTATCCCTTTTCAAAACCATGAAATGGGGTTACTTGAAACCAATTGTAGCAAATTCGTCTTAATTTCAAAATGGTCTGCATTAATTTCCGGTATGACGATAGCTTCTCCATACCCTTCCGTGGGTGCTTGGAGTAGCTCTTCCATTGTTCGATTATCCGCCATTGGTGCAACTTCAACGATAGTACGAAGCTCGGGTTCGACTATGTTTGGAGCACGTCTTCTATTTCGACGTCTCGGAATGGTTACGGATGAATTATTTGGAAAATAGGAATTTCTAGTGCGCATGCACTACAAAAATAAAACCGATAAAACAAACGAGGAGAGAAAATATATACACAAAAATTATTTTTGTTTCACCGAATAATCAACAAACTTAGGGTAACTCCCTTAAGTGAAACTTGCAAGCAAGCGGGGGACGTAGTGGGAGCGAATCGCCTTAAAAACGTTTGTCCCTTCGGGTTGTAGTTCCTTGGAACAACCCTCCTAATAGCTTATTTCACAAAAGAGGTGCGCCTTTTTCGTAAGTGACACAAGACGGTTACTTTTTGAATCTTTGGATTGGGAACTTATTAATGGATATTCACAAATTCTCTAGTAAGAGAATTAAATTGCTTGTGTATTTTAGTATTTAAGAGAACACAATAAAAATCGAAAAATCCGGAAGAGCAAATATTTTTGTATTTTTTTATTTATTAATCTTCTACATATAGTAAAAAGAAAAAGAAAAATATTTTTTACTTTTTTATTTTTTATTTTTTTTTTATTTTTGATTTTTTCAAAAGACGTAACTTTCGAAGACGAAAGGTTCTCCAAATCACGATTGACAAATTCAAACGAGAGAATCGTAACACAATTCCCCGGCAACGACGCCAAAAATTGATGTACGTATATAATATGTAAGTATAAAGAAATTCACTAGAAATCCTTAAAGACAAAGATTAAAAGCAAACTCTACACAAAATATCGTACGTTAACCGGTAAGTGTTCACCGGGTCGTTTATACCCCAAGAATTATGAATTGAGACTCCGTTTTTGTTTGGACAATGATTTGAATTGTTCTAAAATCATTGATTTCGCAAACTAATTCCTACTAGTGGGCAAGTAAAGGTACATAAAAATCAAATACAAGAAAATGCTCAAAAACGTTAACGGGATTTATAAAACGTAACCTAAAATCTAAATTGAGCAAAAATGAACCAAAAAGGGCCAAACTAATTTTCCTAGATGCTAAAAGACTAAAAATGATTTTTAGAAAAAAAATATTGATTTTTTTTTTACTTTTTAAAGTTTTAAACTAAATAAATGTACAAAAATTACTAAAGGTTGAGTTAAAAATCTAAGAAAATTACTAAACATTGCTGAGGTAATTAAGAGTGTGGGAAAATTAAAAGTTTGGAAATAGCTTAAACGAATAAGCTGTGAAAATTCAAAATAGCACTCGAAGTGCTTATTTAAAAAGAAAGTTGAAAAAGGGTTATATTTATTTTAAGTGCAACCCTGGACGTAAAAGTCCCAAGGGCGCAGTTGGTGTTGGTGTGTGGTATAAAGGGTTGAGACTAGGTAGAGGTCTTGGGTTCGAGTCTTGGTCACCCAAGACTTCCTTAGTTTCCCCTTTTTTTATTTTTTTATGCAAAAACTTTTGAACAAACTTTTAGAAAAGCTGAAAATAAGCACTTTTTGTGAAATGACTTTTTCTAAAAACTACAAATAAGCTAGATTAAGTAGCTTAAAAACTGACAGATTGTAAAATGCTTAACAAGCAAAACTGTTTGTAAACTAAAGACTCAATAAGCTAATTTAAAACAAATAAGCTGAAAACTAATTACTACCAATACCTAATGAGCAAGCCTAACCCTAAATAATCAAATCTAGAATGAAATTTCCACCAAAGAAACTCAGCAGTACTAACTAAAAGTTAGTACTGCTGGCTTTTGCTTAAAGCTGCTTAAGCTTCTTAAAATCTTAATAAGCTTTTTGAAAAAGCTTCAAGCTGAGCTTATCAAATCCTTATCACCTAATAAGCACAATTGAACATTATTTCATCAAAACAATAAGCCATAAGCTCAAATAAGCACTTAAACACTTTTTTTACTCAAAACAGTTTCCAAAACAGACAAATGGGCAACATTTGAGCTTATTTTTAAGCAAACATTCAGATCCTTATGGCTATAAGACTTACACCACTAGAAAGCTTGTTCTATAAGCTATCTAAAACTACTCTTGAAAAGTATTTTGAAATTCATTTAAGCCTAGAAAAAGATGGATGAAAAAGCTGTTTACTCTATTTTTTTTGGTTTTTCAAATTGTAATCAAAAGACAAAGTACTAATTGCAGACCTAAAAACAGATGCCTAAATAAGCTAAATATTACAAAATAAGCCCTAACTGATCTAGATTACCCTATAAACTTTTTGAGCACTAAGTTTTAAAAGCTAATTTCTACTTTAACTACTTAAATTTTAAGCTAGAAAATGGCCTTAAGGCCTTTTATGCTTGCTGAAGCAGTTGGCAAAAATATGACCAAAACTCAAAACCAAATTGTGCAGACTTAAGAATTTGCATTCTACACCTTTGAAACACTAAAACAAGAACAACTAGATGAACAAAAACAGCAAGAACAAATTTAAGCTATTAAAACCTAAGAATCTGAACTTATGACCACATGTTTAAACAACTTTCATACACACTTGATTAAACTTGATTTAACCTACAAAGATCTTAAATCCTAACCTTATAAACCTCAGTCTGAGATTCAAATACAATTTAAAGAACCAAATGGCTAAGGGCAGTACTAACTTAAGTTAGTACTGCTTGAACCAAACACCCCTTTAAAATGTTCAACCCCATATTAAGCTTATAAAATTGAGAGATAAGGCTTAAAACTCAGATACCAGATACTATTAAGCTATTATAAGACCTAATAAATAGATTTCATCAATCAAATAAGCAGAATCTATAAGCTATAAGCTAATGCTAATATTTTTGGTTTTTATAACTGTTTTATATCAAAATCATGTAAACTAAAATTTAAACTAATGATTGACTATATTAAGCATTAAACAACTATATTAAGCATCAATAAGCTAATCTAAACAACTATAAGCTACTATTAAGCAGGAATAAGCTAAGTGCAATATAAAGCTATAAAATGAGATTTAAGAACTTACAATAGCCTTTGCACAAACAAGGCTTATTTAAATGCTCAAGGAGCTATTCAACAAGCTCCAGCTTATCTAATGATAAGCTGGTAAGGTCCTGGAAGCCCTTCCACAACTGGCTTCCCTTCCATTTAAAAGCTAAGGTAATTTGATGGGAGGATTTGAGTATTTTAAAGCTCAGTTAAGCTTTGAGAGCTTAACTGAGTGATCAACTAGCTTATTAGTGATTACTGAAAGCTTATTGAGCTTATTTGAATATAAAAGAGCTTGATTAAACCATAATGCATTTAAGTGAAAACATGAATTTCGAATTGAACTAAATGAAAACTAACTTTTATTGATTTAATAATACTAATTACAAGCTGTTGAAAAGGAAAATTACATTGGTTGAAAAGCAATAAGCTAAAACGACTTAATAAACTAAAATTACATTCTATAAGCTAAAATTACCCTAAGTCTAGTTGCCTGTGTGAGTGAGAGTAGGGTTCCTTTTATAGGCAAGAGGAGATGCGTCTAGGTCCTTTAGACGCTCCTTTCAATCTCAGCCATCAGTCTCTAATTAATCATTGGATCTTGATTTTAAGCCGTTGGATGAAAAGGATCACACGGATTGCCAGCGTGGCAATCCTACTTTCTTGGAGCCTTATGCTTCTTTTCCACTGATTTTAGTGTAAATTTCCCTAATTGGTGTGTTTCTTTGGTATACGCGTCTTATTCCATGTGTCATAGCTTAACCAATCATTATCTTTGATGATGTAATTGCTTGCTGAGCTGGAGCTTGGCACTAAGAATCTTTAAGCCACGTAGGATGAGTATATAGGAGATGAGTTTTACCCATTTGATTTTGATGCAGGGTAAGTTGGGGGAGATGGTAAACAGTGAAAAACAATCGCGCCCTTTTTCTTTTATACGTTTCTTTGTTTGACCCAGGTTTAAATGGTTTTGACTTGGGCTATGTTTTCATAATAAAAGGATTGGGCTCGGGTATTTATTTTGGGCTAAGGGTTAAAGGTTTATATAAGACTTAACGACCGTTAGTCCCTAAGTAACAAAGTACTAACGGTGTAATTTGTTTTGGGACTTTTGGTGAAATTGATTTAACATTAAGGGTATTTTGGTGATTTTAAAGGTTTTGTCATCTCATGTGTTGATCAATGTTGACTTTGGTTGACTTTTGTTGACCTTTGTTGACAAACATCCGGCTCTTGTGTACTCTTTCCATCTCGTGTTCGTTTTTGCCTGGTTTTTGGCTCTTTTCTTATGATTTTTGTAATATCCGCACCTACACATCACAAAAGACAAAATACACAATATACATGCATAATTTGTTCATTTATCATCTTTTTAGTGTTTTCACACTTATCAGTCCGTATCACCAAATCGAGTTATCTTTTCTAGTTAGCTCATCCCATGTGCCTGGCACATGAGGGTATATTTGTCTTTTCATCAATCATTTTTTGTTTTGACTAGTTTATTTTTTTTAAGTTTATTTTTTAACAAATTTCTTTTATATAATCCCTTAAAACCACAAAATCATTATTGCTCTTAGATCTACTTTTTCTTATTCTTCTTAGATATATTTTTCAAAACACGAGTAAACAAGATCTGTTAAGATGGTTGCTGCTTCTCGAGTCCCATACTCTGTCTACACAAGCACATATAAGCACGTAAGAAGATGTTGAAAAAAGTAGATCTTGAGAATATATATAATATATATATATATATATATATATATATATATATATATATAATATACAATATATAATATATATCTATAAAATATGGAGAAAGTTTATTACAAACTTATTACAAATTACACAAATGGTTCAATATCCAAACCTTGCATCTCACAATTAACCAGCGGTTCGAGTTTATATAACCAGCGGTTGTGGTGGTTAGCGGCGTCTGGTTCGTAATTGTGGAGTGTGTGGTTGTAAAGTGGCTGATCTAGGGTGCTAGCGGAAACCCAGATCTTCTATGGCGGTTACAGCGGAGGTTGGTAAAATGGGTGGCGGCGGAATGATGGTGATGTGGTATGTAGGTGCGACGTGAGTTCCAGTGAACTCTCTTGATGGAAAACGAAAACCCATGTCCGTCACCATCGACGGCACCGTTTGGCTTTTCTATTGCTTAGCAGAAAGGGTGGTGATGATGGGTATTGTGGTCTTCTGGTCATATGTGACCGATTAAGCCCAAACCACCACCGAAAAGACAAGTGTTGATGCCGTTCAAATTTTCCGATCTATAAAATACCAAATGGGTATGCTGGGTTCAAGGTTATATGTATATGGTTTAGAAGTTGCAATAAAATACCAATCGTATATGTATATGGTTGAGTATTAGTACTTTTGTGCTTGTGGGGAAGAAATTGCAATAAAATGGGTTGAAGGTTTAATATTCGTGTGGGATGACGATGGTGATGGTATAGATATATTCTGATGATGAGTTTAAAATATTGTAAATTTTGGATTTATATGTATATTATGGGGAAGAAATTTATTAATAGAGGTTTGGTTTTGCAGAAAATAGAGAAAAAAAAAACGAGTGAGAGAAAAATTTATCAGTGTGGAATATGATTGTTTTATGGGTGTGGTTGATAAAAATTTGTGAGGAAACAAATTTATTAAATGGGGATGTAAAACAAAAAAACCTGGTGGGTTTTTACTTATTAATAAAGGTGAAACATGAAAAGACGAAAGTATCCTTGGGGTTGGGTGAGATAACGGGCTGATTTAACTGAATTGCACGATAGGGACAGACGGTGTGCAATATTTAAACCATAAGGATCAATTAGGCAAGAATAAAAAATATAAAAGGACGCCAATTAGGGATTTTTTGACCCTAACCGACATGGACCGAACATAGTAGAATACCTCTCACACATTAAAGATAGATAATTGGAGCATATGACGTTTTATGTTTTGGAGCTTCATAGAAACTGGATTAACAAATGGCAGTCAACTATCGGTCTATTCCTAAAATAATATGTTTGTGCATGTGGGTTACGAGTTTGTGTTATTTCCGGGAAGCTTCGTAGTTTAACTTCTTTAGAGACAAGCAACCAAACGCAACTTTTACATGCGCGAGATAGAGTAGTGTACCAATACATGGTTTATGAAAAAGTTTTTACGTTCTTAAAATAAGTGTTTACGATGTCATTTTGGAATGTTTAAAATTGATACTCTCTTTTTCAAGCAATGAACCAAAAGAGCGGTTTAGTTGGTACCCACTTCTGAAAAACTCATGGGTTCACTGAAAATATTTTGTGGATAAAAAGTCAAAGGTTCGAGTCCCCTCTGCTAATCCCTGCTATCGGTTGATGCCTCCACTAGACCAAAGAGATTATGCCAAAGCTATTCTTTTATGGTGGACTATGACAGGTGCTAAAAGAGACACTACCATATCATTAAATGTTCCCGCCAATTCACACATTTTATGGATATCTCAAGCAATGAAAAAAGACTTAAAAAGATATACATTTTAAAAAAGAAATCAAATGGGTAAAATAATAGTCATTATTTTTTCATTGAAAAAAAAATCCATTTTTCACTTTTTTTTTCAAAAACAATATATCTTGCAAACGATAAATCGTCAAGCTATAAAAGATACACCATCGCGGCGAGAATATTTTACCTTTCAGTAGACGGGCACTTTGATATACTTTTGACCAATTTTTAGTGTTCAAATTTTTGCAAAAAAAATCACATGTAATTTGTAAAATCACTTGTGATTTATTTTTATATAAAACATTCCTAGTTTTTTCCCATTCTTTATATGTACCATACGTTGTTTTTATATATAAAGATTCACTGTTTTTTCACACCGTAACCATTTGAAGTACTTTACTAATTTTATGATTCTAGAATTGATAATCACTAACCAACAAATTAAAATAAAGTAACACTTTATGTTATTAGTAGACATGTATATCATCATATATAATATATCTATATTAGTTTGAATCTGTATCAAGTGAGAAGAAAAAAAAATATAATGATAAGAATAAGAATGATTTTAGCCACAATAAAGAAACCACACATTTTAAAAAAGAAAATGATAATTTTGAGGGAGATGCCTGTCATTTTATAGGTGCATCTATATGTGTGGTTGTGGTTTCTTCTTAGCATTATCTCATTATTAAGTTTTCGTTCTCAATTTGATCCTTACTAAATATATAGTAATAGTATTAAATATATATATATATATAGTATATATATATATATATATATATAAGAATATATATATATAAGTAAGGAGATCCATTGAGAAGTAAAATTAAAATCAAAAGTGGTGATAAGTGACTAAAACCACATATTTTTAGAATGCACCGACTTGCATTTAGATGCCACTTTTTTTTTTTTTATTCATATTAGATGCACCATTTTGAGTTTCGAACGTTATGTCGATCGTAATAGTGGCAAAATAGATTTTTAAGATTTTGACAAACGTAGAGCATGCAGAGAACAAAAAACAAGAGAAAAAATGAAATCCTTTTCTAATATGACGTATATCAAACTAATTGAAAAACTAAAAACACATTATATGCGTTATTACAATCATCTAAAGATTATAGAGATTCATCTTAATTTAAAGCGGTGCAATCTCGGATATGCGGTTTAGTTACTTACTAATCTTTCTTAATTTAAGAAAACTTTTATTTGATCTAACTATATATATAAATATAAATATTATATATATATATATAAATAAGATAATAAAAATATATAGATATTATATATTGCCATTTTTTTTTTTAGCAGAACCACTTGTTTGTACATAGAAACCTACATAACAATTTATAACTAAACCATTAGATTATTTAATCAATGGATGAGATAACTTAAGCCATTTATTGTAATTATTATAAACTAAAGGTGTTGGCTAAAAATAAATAAAGCTAGTTTTAAAGTTAATATCGGACATTTTTAAAATATAGAGTGCCAAAAGAACATTTGTCAATTTATATTAAAATTAAATAACTTCTCCATTTAAAAATGACAAATAAAATTAGGTTAACTGCTTTCTCTCCATATCTTGTTTCTGCAGCCTCTTTCTTTTCCAGATCTGTTATAGGGAAAAAAAATAAGACACTCTTTTCCTCTCGACCTTCAAAACCATATCATCACAAACATCATATCGTCATCGGTCGCTGGCGTTACCGTAAATGTTTTCATTCTAAATATATATACTATTGGTCTCAGGTATCATCTTCATGCTCGCCTTCACAAAAGGTTGGATATGTATGTACACTCTTCCCTCCACGAGATGATATTGTGGACATGAGAGGTAATTAAAGGCTTCCCAAAAAGGTTGGGTATGTTTATTCTCGAAAGAGATAATTAAAGCATTTTCAATCTATTTTTTTATTTTCATGATATTGTTTATATATTGCTATAATTTTATGTATTCTCAAATTAACCAAGTATAGTAAACTGAGGTTATGAAGGTCTAGAGGATGTTAATGATAATTGGTCTAGTGATAGAGAATTGATAAGCATTGTAATATATACTTGGTCTGGACGTTGGGACTTTATGATCGTAATTGTTATAAACTGAAATAGGCTTAAGAGAACATGTATAACACAACTGTTTTAAGTTGTAGGTTTAGAGGGAATGTTAAATTAATTGGGAGAAATAAATAACAATGATTGTGAAGCTTAGTTGGATGATGTGTCAATAATTTATAAGTATTTGACATGTAAATTTAATAACTATAAAGGTATGTTTGGTATTCTAGTCATTTTCAAGTATCTCTCGTACATTTGTTTAATCTCATAGTTATCCAATAGTTAACATGATTTTATAATTATAATCATGTATGTTCTTTATGCAGGTATAGCAATGAGAATTGCACATATATGTTTTAGTGTCGATAAGCATCATAATGATTTACAGAATTTGATAAGAAGAATGAAAAAATGAGGCTGCATATATGATCTTGCAAGGTTGTCTGATATTTCTAATGAATTTGAGAGAGAAAGTGAAACGTGCACATATATTTTTCGAAAAGTGCACACATGTTTTTGAACAACATGAATATAGTAGGATTTATATTTCTAATGTATTTTATTTGATATCAATATTTTTTTGTATTTATGTTTTTGGTTTGTTATTTGTATTTGAAATATATTTCATTTGATATCAATTTTTATCTATATTTTTTGTTATAAATTTTGAAGATTAAAGAATGTGCACAAGAAACATATGTGTAATTACCATATTAAGTTAAAAATACACACTAGAAACATGGAATTTACAATATTAAAAAAAACATATATATGCACTCATTTTTTTTTCTTTTGAAAACAGTATATAAAAAAAATATATATAAAATAAAATAAAAAAATTAGTTCCGAGAATTAAAAGGTTTTTAAAAAAACGTTTTTTTAATTAAAAAATTCAAAAAAGGCAAAAAAGGCAAAATGTGTTTTTTTTAACGGCAAATATGGAATATATAAAAAAAGAGACTAGCAAGACGTTAGAAACTTAAAGTACAATAGAGTCAACAAAAAGAAATACATAACATCAAAAAATGATAAAATCCCGAGACTTTAACTATGAGGGAATCAAAAGGGATGAAAAAAAAAACTTTGACAACGACAGCCGAACGGATCGGTTTTCCAAAAAAATTTCGGAACAAAAGAAAACCCCCCCATCCCGGAGGCCAGGCCACCAGGTTTTCACTTCGAGATGGATTTTGATGAAACCCCAAACAAGTCGCAGAGAGAAGGATGAAAAGAAGAACCATCCTCAAAACCGACGAAGATGCCAAACGAAAAAACCTTCCAGCGAACTTGAACGCCAGCTTCAGGAAAAAACCAAAAGCAGCTATAACCATTGCCATTACGCGTGATCGAAAGGGGATACATAAGCCAGTCATTCCAAAATAACTTCATATGGTCCCTATTGTGAAGCCACGAAAATGAAGAGAAACGAACATTATCGAATAGATCACTTTTCCTCAACGGTTGAGAGTTAAACTTGACGCTATTTCGGTATCTCCAAAGCCACCAAAGAACCGAAGTAGTAATAACATAGAACCTGTGTTTTTTCTCTTTAGAAGCATGCCAAGAGATGATCCAATCATTGAAAGAATCCCAAGAAGAAGCTTGAAAAAGAGGAATATCACACCATCTAAAAACGAGCTTCCACATATCGGTAGCAATGTCGCATTCGAAGAAAACATGATTAGCAGATTCAACATTGGCATTGCAAGAAGGACAAGAGATGGCCGGAATATCCATACCACGCGAAGAGAGATTCAATCTATGAGGGAGTCGGTCCAAGGAAAGCCTCCACATAAACACATTGACCTTCCGGGGGATAGATTTATCCCAAGTAGTAGCATGAGCAAGAGTGGGAAGGATATTTTGGTCAATCCTATAACGAGCATCCTTAACGGTAAAAGTACCATTAGGACCAAGACTCCAAGTACAAGTATCTTCATTGACATCAATATTTAGTTGACCGATCTCATTTAACATGTCACATAAATAGGCAAGATTTCTAACACCAAGATTGGTCCGAGACCAATTCCAAGACCATTGCCCATTATTAATACGGTCAATGATAAGACAATCTTTGTCTTGATCAAGATGATAGAGCCGATTGTACCTTGTAAAAAGAGGAGTCTCGCCTACCCAAATATCTTTCCAAAATCGAATACGAGTGCCACAACCTGCTTTAAAACGAAAAGTGTTAGATAAGATAATACCTTTCGAGTGGAGAAAATTGGAGGTTCCAACAATGTTAGCCCAAATGCCCTTGAAGCTACAACCATTTGTATCGAAACCTCCTTCTTGACCATGATAAGCTTTGATGACCTGAACCCAAAGGGCGTTTGGGGAAGAAAGCAACCTCCAACGCCATTTTTGAAGAAGAGCAAGGTTGAAAGCTTTAAGACTGCCAATGTTTAACCCTCCTTTATCGAAAGAATTAAGAATAATTGGCCATTTGACCCAAGCCATTTTGTTTTTATCTTTATTACCACCCCAAAAAAATTTAGCCCGAATTCTTTCCAGGTCTTGAAGGACCGATTCGGGTGCTCTGAAAATCGATAGATAGTAGATACCAAGACTACCAAGCACAGACTTGATAAGAGTCAGACGACCCCCAATCGACAGAAGATTAGCTTTCCAAGAGGAAAGCCTCATATGAAAACGATCAACAAGCGTCTTCCAGCTAGCAATAGACTTCATATTGGAACCAATGGGGAGACCAAGGTAATTGAAAGGGATATCACCTGCAATACAACCAGCATTGCTAGCCATACTTAAAACTTCATCTTTATTAACCCCAATACCATAAATATTAGACTTGTGAATATTAATCTTGAGACCCGAGGCTAGATAGAAAACATGGAGAACACGAATGATATTATCCATGTCTTTAGCATTCCAATCCGTAGTAATGATCACATCATCTGCATAGAAAAGATGGGAAACATTGATAGTAGAATTCTTAATATTAACACCAGTAATCAAACCATTTCCCACTGCTTCCTCAAAAGCATTATGGAGACCTTCCATAACCAAGATGAAAAGGAAAGGAGATAGAGGATCTCCTTGCCTAAGACCACGCTTAATGGAAAACTCAGACGTAGGGCTACCATTAATAAGAATAGAAGCTCTCGAAGAATTGAGACAAGCTTTAATCCAAGAGCACCATTTATTACCAAATCCAAAACTGTCGAGAATGTGAATCAAGTAATTCCAGCTTATGGAATCAAAAGCCTTTTCAAAGTCCACTTTAAAAATGAGGAGCTTCTTTTTTCGTTTTTTATACCACTCAATGATTTCGCTTAGAATAACGGGGCCATCAAGAATTTGACGACCAGCAATAAACGCCGACTGTTCCTTGCTAACAATCTTGTCAATCACTTTAGATAAACGGTTAGCTAAAATCTTGGCAATGATCTTATAGTGTATACCAATAAGCGAAATAGGGCGAAAGTCAGTGATTAAGGTAGGGTTGTTGACCTTTGGGATAAGGGTGAAAAACGAAGAATTAGCACCATTAGGCATAACACAAGAAGCAAAGAATAAGTTAACAAAATCATATAGATCCTTCTGAATAGTGCCCCAATACTTCTTCACAAACGCAAAAGAGTAACCATCCGGGCCCGGAGCTTTACTACTTCCACAATCCCAAACGGCTTCCTTAATTTCCTCAAGGGTAACCTGTCTTTCAAGAGTTTCTCGATCCATGCAATTAAGGGAATGAGAATGAGGAAGGTTAGAGAACATAACCTGTGAATCTTGAGCTTGGAATTTCCTTTTATAGAATTGAAGGAAGGCATCCTTGATCAAACAAGGGTTCGTGATCCAATTTCCTTCAACCATAATCCCATTGATCATCTGATTCCGCCTTTTTTGGTTGATGAGCCCATGGAAGAATTTGGAATTTTCATCCCCTTCTATATCCCATTTGACATGAGCTTTTTGAATAATATCCATTGAAGCAAACTTATCGATCTTTTCAATTTCTTGAAGAAGGATGAGGCGGTGATCATTGTCGGAAGGCATAGCGGATCCCTCATCAATCCTTTTCTCAATTGAATTAATTTCCTCAAGAGCCACGGTTTTTCTGTTTCTTTCCAACGTCTTGATGTTGTTGCTCCATTGTTTGATCTTATCCTTGAGGCGGCGAAACTTTTCATGACATTTGAGATTAGAATCAAGCAATTCCCATTCCTCTTTAATGAGGTTATCAAAACCATCTCTCAGAAGCCATGAGTTATACAATTTGAACGGAGTGGGACCAAAATCAGTTTTGTCAATATGAAGAAGGATAGGGTTATGATCAGACCATAACCTATCGAGAGCAGTAATCCGAACATCTGGGAGCCGAATAGTCACATCTTCTGAAATAAGGAAGCGATCAAGTTTACTAAGCTTAGTACCTGCTTTATTCATCCAAGTAAAAGAGCGACCACCAATAGGAAGATCGACTAAACCTGTGGAATCAATGAAAGAGTTAAAATGATCAGCTTCAATACTATTCAAAGTAGTACCAAACCTTTCTTGTGCGTTTCTGACAGCATTCATGTCTCCAAACATAATATAGGAGCCATTATGGTGATGCATGAAGTCTGTGAGTCTATTCCATAAGGCAAGTTTAGAAACATGATCTTGTGGGCCGTAAATATTCACCATGAAACAGTCTCCCACTACATTCTTCCAATTCCCTTTGATAATAATAAACGAGTCGTCACACCAAATAGAATTCTTAGAGAACATATTGGGGTCCCATATAGAAATAAGACCACCTGAGAGACCACGAGCCATACTACAAGCATAATCAAAAGCATAGTTACCCCACATAGATTTAATTCGAAATAGCTCAAGACGAGTCATTTTTGATTCTTGAATCCCAAGAAAATGCACATTGTGTTTAAGGCAAAGGTCCTTTATCCACATGCGTTTTCTTCTTTTCCTCGTACCACAACTATTTATTGACAAAATATTCATTTGTCAACCATGTGAATCCCGATTCCTTTGATCATTTTGTTTAGAGTTTTTTTACATCCTCTAACATCATAACCAAGTGATGAGCCCACATCAATGATTTGGTTGAGTTCACTTAAAAGGGAAAATCCTTTGATATCATTTTTTCTACGTCTTGCAAACGATGTAGAACAATTGCTAGATGATGAAAAGCTCTTTTTCATGAACTCAAATCCAGGAGGTCTACTTAAATCTGAAGAATTATCCTTTGTTTCTGAATTAGTGAAATTAAAATTGGTGTCTTCTTCCTTTTTTTCTTTGGGGAGTCGATTGAATACGTATTTTCACCATCTTTTTTGTCCCCTTCGGTACCCAATTCATTGTGTGGCTGCTGCAACTTGCATTTTGTAACATTTCAATGCTCCATGTTAACAAGGTTTTTAACCCGCGCTTCGCAGCGGAGCGCGGTTTTTTTTAAAAGCAGCATAAAAACTGGAAGAGTGTATAAAGACAAAAGCAAAGATAATAGTGTTAGTACACGCGGTTGCGGCATGTACAGAACCTTAAAAGACTCATTCTTGATGTCGACTTGAACAGTTTCCGAAATGAGTTGATGTGATTTGGTAGATATGCAAAGTCTACCCGAACTCAATGCTGTGGATTCTTCCTTCTCAAAGAACACAAGAATTTCTCGAAAAGTACTTGCAAACTTTTTGTAAGCCATTGAGCCAAGCAATAAAGTAAACATCTCCCTCAATCACAGATTGTTCGTCCATTTTTAAAATTGGGCATGGGAGCCCTTTTAATCGAATACAACCTTTTAAGACTTTCATTCTCTTGGAATTTAGAGCAATACATAGATGAGGGAAATTGTATCCAAATCCAGTATCCGCCAACATGATGAATGTTAAGATCTAAGAAGCCTTCATTCCTACAAATGTAATACATGTTTTCCATGGAATCGATTGTCTTTCATTTCACAAGTAGGATTGTATCCGTGTTTTCAATTAATGGTTTCTTTGTTCGTAAGTGTGATGGTATCTGCGGTTTTTGGATGGGTTTTGTTGTTGGAGGTTGGATTGGGAACCCTATTTGAGGGTCGGGAGTTATGAGATATTGGGTTGGTGTGTTTTGATTTTCTAGAGGTTATTATTTGTGGCGATGTGTTACGAGATGAAAGGCGTTTCTGGTTCTTGGCGGTAGTGAAAGGTTGGTAGTTTTGGTTGGGATTGAGTATATTTTGGTGCTAGAGTTTTTGTGTTGGGATGTTTGGTTTAAAGCTAAGGTGATGTAAAGATGAAAAACTTACCACATCCATATATTCGACATTAAGAATCACGTATAGAATTTGATCCTTAACACCACGGATTTAAATAAAACCAAAGCGTTTACCTCCTTTAGATATTTATTAGCCGATGAAAGCGTCAACAAACGACCATGAGAAGCACACCGTTCATAATTCATTTTGATGTTAATGCTCGGAGCATATTGGTGACATAACAGGATGGTGCAATTTCTCCAAATCCTTATGATAAGGATTTCCAATTGTTTTGATTTCTTGTTTCCGAGTTATCCTGTCAACCATTTTGATCGTATTGACGAATTGTTTTCCCTGAAGAAGAAATTGTTAAGGTTTTTGAAGATTAGGGTTTTTTTTTACTTGAATGAAGGATCAAGGAAAGAAGATGGGGAGGGGTTGAAGGGTAGGAAAATAGGATTAGGGTTTTTTGAAGATTTGGGTTTTTTTTATGATGAAAGAAGCGAGGAGAATTAGTGGGAGGGGGGGAGCATGTGAAGGAGATCTCGATTTTGAAGTTGAAGTGAATGATGATTATATTAACCTAACACAACAAAACTAATCGATTGATTATTCGTCTTCTTCAATCGATTCATTTCTTATTCAATTGATGGTTTACAATGGTTAAACGAGTTTCGGGGTTTGACCCATTTAAACCGGTGTATTACAAATACTTGGCACATACACGGATTTTAAACATGTTAAATGAGTTTGGGGGTCGACCGTTTAACCTATCAACCATTATAATAAAATATAAATAATTTTAAATTTAAGAAAAAACAGGTTGGCGGGTCGACGTGGTTAATTTATTCTCAACCCGAACCTGACTTGTTTAATAAACGGGTTAGATAGGTCGACCCAAACATATTTAGAATCAATCCGAACCTGTTAATTTTTGTGTCGGTTTTCGATCGGGTTTCGTGTCGTGTCAGAAATTGCCACCCCTAATGCCTAGAATGGAACCCGTGACCTTCTGTTTAGGTGCTAATAGCTACTACCATTTGCTCCAACCGATAGTCTAATCTTATTAGCTGAAAAAAAGAAAATTGAAGCACCTTTCTCAAGAAACTGACAACACTAATTATAAGGTACTCAAATGGCAATACGTATTAATATAACATCTAAGATACTAACATTAATTTGGTAATTAAGTTATTGGGTATTAATTTGGTAATTAAGTTATTGGTTTAGGGTTTTAGGGTTTTAGGGTTTAAGGTTTAGGCAATGGCGGATCTTGAATATTTTTTTTAAAGGGGCCGAATTATTTTTAGCATACCAAAATAAATAAGTGGACACGAACTTTGGGGGGAGGGGGGGACCCTCCCTTGCCTCCACTAAAATCCGCCACTGGGTTTAGGGTTTACCGAACCGAATTGACAAACCGAGCCGAGTCGAACCGATCGAAATCGAACTGATCATTTCTGTTTGGTTTTTGGTTTTGTATATTTATGGTTTCCGGTTTCGGTTTTGTTCGACTCGGTTCGGTTTCGGGTTAAAATCAAGAAAAATACGCCTAAACAATCTATTCGGTTTGGTTTTGTTCGGTTCGGTTCGGTTTTACTCGGTTCAATTCGATTCGGTTTAGACTCTATGATTTTCTCAAAAGTCGCTTTTTTTTTTTTTTTTTTTTTTTTTTTTTTTTTTTTTGGTTTCTTTCGGGTATCAGTTTGAACCGTTCCTCAGCATTTTGTATATATCCCTCTAAATATGCAAAATTGCATATAAATGTCTGAATATGTATACAAATCATTGTATCATTTGCATCAAAAAGTTATACGAAAGATACGTATGCAATTAATCACCTTTAAAGAGATATATATGCAATTCTTATATTATCTATTCAAATGAATTATGTTAGAGTAAATGTTATTCTAGTTGGTAACTTTACATATTAGTAACTAGTAAGATTAATATTCTTGTTTATAACAGTTTCAAGTTTGTTACCATTATGAGAAATTAAGTAGGCTTCTCTTGGCGATGTCCAGGGACGGAACTAATAGAAAGGGACGAAACCATAATTAAAATTTTGTGTAAAAATCTCGTGGTGCAATAGGGTATCGTAACATATCGTATAAGTAAGAAATTTATATAAAAACTATTTAATAGCTCTATGTATGCACAGGGTTAAAAACTAAGGGTGCGTTTGTTTTCAAGAAAAGTTTGGATTCGGTTTAAGATTTGGTACAGGTTTGAAAGAAAAGTATAAAAGATAAAAGTTATGATAGTATTAAAGATGTTTGTTTTATATAATGGAATAGATGTTGTAATTATATTTTATTATTATTTTAGTGATAAAAAGAAAATAAATAAACAAAAACTCAACCTGCACATTAAATGAGAACAATTAAATATATGAAAATAATCTCACTTACACATTGTTCTATGAAAGTCTCTTAAAATGTCAGAAAAGTCATGCAGCCCTATGACTTTTGTAGAAACCTTCATCTAAGGGTGTTAAATACTGTGCTAAACACCATAACATTCAACCAAACATTTAATTTATCTATGATTGTATTACTTGAATCCGAAAAGTTAAAAGCAAACGCACCCTAAAATGTTTAAAACATGATAAGAATATTTAAATTTAATTAACAACCCCAACACTAAGCAAATTAAAAAAAAAAGTCAAATCATTCGTTGTACAGAATAATAATTGAGAGATTAACATACAATGAAAACATCATGCATGTATCCATATTATAACTATATAAGTATAAATTTTTTTACATAATGTTATTTAAAAATCTTATATGCACCTATGTATCGCTCGCGCACGCGCGCACCCTATGCCCCTTGATACTGTAAATTTACATTATTAACCATCAATTTCTATGTGCGTGAGGGGCACGTGATAAAGAATGTCCCATAGCTTATCTGTCACAACCTGAATGATATATAAATTTACATTATTAACCAACTATAAATTTTTATGTGCCTAGAGACACAGATAAAGAGGGTCTCACAGCTTATGTGTCACAACATGAATGATCAATTAGTAATTGTGAGCTACATGCTCGATGATAATAATGATTGCTGACCCGATTCAAGATTTGACACATAAGCTTTGGTACCCTCTTATCATGTGCCCGAAAAACCCCATACGTGCACAAGGTTATATAACTACTAGTTCATATCTAACACAAAATTTATATTTTAGAACCAAACAAAATTTGTAGATCAACCCATCTTAGAAATTAAGTTGTTTTACCACAACCAATAATGTGAAACAAAAGCCATGAATGCATAGGATACCAGACAAACAATGCAGACCACTGAATCGGACACACAGATGCAATATGCAGATCTGGTGCAACATATATTTCACAGTAAACATTTGTGACCTTTCCGAATGTTCATATTTCACAATTTCAAAATACTGTTTGGTTGATTTTCGCCAACTCTCATTGCGGTTTGTTTCAATCCAACGAATCTACGACTCATCCTTGAGATCTAGTTTTGATGTTAGCCAGAGACAAAGCTCGTCCATTCTTTCAGGTTATGTAGAGTGTCCCCCAAAGCCTGCATTTTGGTAAATGAGGTACCCATACAGTCTTTCTTGATATACAAAATAACAGTTATCTAAGCAAATAAAATAATGGAAAAACGGCCCTTTTCGAAACAACTTCAACGGGACAATTTTGGGTCTTTTGTTCTTTTGGGTTTGATGATGCCCCCCCCCCCCCCCCAAACAGAATACCAAACTCGGGTTCAAATTAAAAATGACCTCAAAAATTTCATAGCAGGCTTGAAAATCTATAGACCGCTGTAAGTACTCTTATAGCGCTCGCGACGCTCCGTTTAGAGTTAATTAGAATTGTTCGTTTTGACCCAAACCTGTATAACTATAGAGAAAGGAAGGATACATACAAGTCATAGGTTTTGAAAGTGAAGTCTTGAAAGCCACATGAAGTCAATCTCCCTGCTGACTTCTCACCATAGCGGAAAAGAACCACATCATCCACTGGAATCAGATTAAAGAAAAAGTTAAACATACAAGTGGTGTTTTTTATTTTTATCGTTATCACCAGTCCATCAGCTAAATCCACACAATGCCCTTCGCTTCACCTGCTCACTGTACCAAAGATCCATCTCTTCGCTACTGCAATTTCGACTCCTCCTAATACTTTTGCTCGCTCTCAGTACGCGCTAGCTACGTTACTTGTCCTATGACTCTAAAAATAGTAAGACGGCATACACTAGATGGTATCAAAAGAAACTTATAAAACCAAAGCCAAAAAGACTCGCAGAGGTTCCTAATGTTGTAATAACTTGATTTGTTTAACCAATAACTTTCTCAAGCCAACCCGCACATAGAAAAGGACCAACAGGTTCTCTGCATTAAATAAAGAATGAAGGGCTTGAACGGACACTATTTCATGAATCTGTTTGACTATTAGTCAAATTCCTAAAATGCCCTCCAAATAATCACGAAACAAAAAGTCATGAAGAGCTTGTTCCCCGCCTAATCTTTATGTACAAGGGGAGGGCGTCATATTCGCGCTAATTTTGAGAAAAAATAGCGCAGCCTGTACTATTGAAATAACGTACTTTTAAATTTTTAAAGTTGTAACAAAAGTCAACTTATTTGTACAAGAGTGGACTGAAAAAGTGCGAGTGGTACCTTTGCCATGACAGAGCAAAATGGGCAATGATGATGCTCGAGCAGCAGCTTCATCACCTTCTACCTTGTTAACTAGCTCCCTGGTAAACAACAATAGCAGATGTTATTGTGTAGTTTGACATGGCCCATGGGCCTAACAAGGTGGTTTTAGCGGGAAAAGAGAGAGTAGAGGTGACAAAAATGGCACTTATAGAGAGACGTTAAGTTGGTGGGAAGTACTTTGCACATGGAAGCCAGCCACTAAGGCCAACAACTGCATCCAAACGGGTTGGGAATGCATCATCATTCCCAAGTTTCCCATGAACAAAATAGAACTTAGTCACTTACCATCTTTAGGCTCGGTAGAGAGTAGACTTAAAACATGTGCAGCTGAAGCATCAAGTCCTGCTACGTCATGTTTTGCATCTTCAGACAGGTCGCTACTTACATCAAACCCTGATATTCATAACACCAACTTTTAATTGATTTGATACATGTACACCTTAATGCTTTAGTTCTTTACTGTAACCCTAACTAGTGTGTTCATCTTCAAGCACACTACATTAAATGTCAGATATTTGAAACACCTACGAGGATTTGCACAAACTAAATCCTCTTTTACTTCTAAAAATGCACGTACATTCAATTTTACTTTTGAGGCGTAGCAGATGTATAAAAATATTCGTTAAGAAACACAATAAATTTTTCAGAGCATTAATAACATACATGCATTTGAAGGAAAGCCACCAAATAGCGTTAAGGGTTGAGAAGGAGAAGTGGGGCATATCCATTTGATCTGCATCACATAATACAAGTTAATAATTTAGTTATGCAAAAAGTGGCATTGTGGTATTTACGTTTAGGTTATAGATTTTGTACAGAGCAGGGCTAACTGATGTTCGTTTATACATAAACTAAACATGTCCTTACATTTGGAAGAGGAAGTGTCTCCAAGAGCTGGGACCAGCTGCCAGGAAACAGAACAAGGACCTCAGTCATTATTCACCAGTCGCATAGGAACAACATTGAAGATTATAATATTGTATAAGCTGTTAATGCAGATTTAAAAATAACACAAACTAATGGATAGTTAACTTAAAATGCTATCAACGTCATAACTGACCATGATTGTGCAGATTAAAGCCAAAACTATACTTCTAGTGATGATTCATAGTTGATTTTCTCAAAAGTCACTCAAAACAGCTATACGCAAGGTGGGTGATGCAAATATAAAGACAGTACATGCTTCTTGTGTAATTAAGTTAAATAATAACTAGAACACATACTAAATTTCCATAATAAACAAGGAAAACTCATGATTACAATCATAATAACTAATAAGTTGGTCTAAATGAGTTGAAAAAAACAGATTTCATGACCGATTTGGCACAAGTTATAAAAAAAGACGAGTGAACACTCAGTTTTTAGCTACACTTTGAGAGTCTGCCAGACAACAGAAGGGGGGAAATCTCACTTAAAGTGGTGTACAAACGAATGAGAAAGAAGGATCTATTATCAATCGACTATAGACCTCAAAACCTATTACTCCCTCTATCTCCCAGAAGAGAGCCCATTTTTTAAATAAAAAGACTAACTTGGTGTTCCTAGAGCAACCATCCATTTTTTGTGAGGATTTCATTAAGTCATTCGTGTTTATTTCACCAAATGTTAAAGAAACTTGTCTATAAACCTTCTGGTTGATAATGGATTCCTCTTTTCGCCAGAATTACAGAATATCACTTGCTTTTCTTTAAATAAAGCCAGATGTAATATTGTACGGTATAACTAGCTCAAGGTTTTGAACTGGGGATTAGGCGCATTCAGAATTGAGAGTCATGTAGTCATTTTTTGAATTTCTATAAGCAACTTTTGAAAGTAAACAGGAAGATGAAGCAATAAAACGATTTTCGAAAAGTCTACGTTTGTCAAAACCAATAACAACCGACATAATACACCAATTGAACCCAATTATCAACATACAAAAGACGCAAGAAAACAGAGAGAGGACATAGAGATGATAGTACCTAGAGCCATTGTCACCAAGGCCATGCAGCCAGACAATGGTTGCCAGGTGTTTGCCTTTGGGTTTTACCACATATGTCCGTCCAAACTCATGTGTCCTTGATCTACCACCTTCAATTGAAAGATACAAAATTACTATTATATAATATGAACCAAAGAGAGAGGAGGAGAAGAGGGTATCACAAACGGCAAATTAACTGATAGCGGTAAAAACGAACAATCTGTTACAGATTGGTTACGTTCAAAAAGAGGATGTTAAGTTACACAAGAAAAAAGTAGAACCAACAATTTTAGATCGATATCATAAGGAGTCCCCATGGAAAGCTTGATATAAATCTAGGTTCACCTAGTTTTACAAAAAAGTTTACGGAAAATTTAACCCATTTTAAGCGACCAAGATTAACAGAAAGCTGCAAAAGTAACAGAAAACCGCGTTTTGTGTAGATATATGAAACTAACCAGAACCTCCACCAAGACTCATGTTATTGTTCAGAGATTCAGTCAACTACAGCAACCAAAGACAAGCCTGAGACAAAGAAATCACACGCTTTAGCTTAAATAACAACCTTAAATCAGGAGAAACAGTTCTGCATTGCGCGTAAACTAATACACACGGATGCTCATTTTACTATCTTCTTACTTTTAACAGTTTTATGTTTTAAAATTCACAGATTAACTTTAATAACATCACGTAAGTTAAAATTTCAACCAACTATTTTTTGTCATTAAGTTGTGATTTAAACAGCATTTCTACTCTATGATTCAAAATTAGTATAGATATTTTCTAAACGTACATAGAATACTGCAAGTCTACAACTAACAAATTATCTGATCATTCGAACATTAATGACTTAATGTCACCGAATCAAGTAAGCAAACATCAATTAGACCTCTATTTAGCACACTAGCACTTGTATCTCAAATTTTATAAGCATATAATACAATTTGATAGTAAATCATAACCATAACTATAATTACAGTTTAGAAAGTTAGCAATGAGTTCAGAGTCTATTTGAAAGCTAAAACATTGGTAGACACTTGGAACAATTTCCCTCACTTCCGCTAAATTTCACTAGTAGAACACAAGAAATGTTGATAAAGTACTAACATCTACCGAGATACACTGTGTGCTAGCATTTTTACATGACCACCTACATTTCATACACATCAGTCCAATCATCAATCAAAACAGTAAATTTCCTAATCTTCAAATGTCGACAACAACAGTCAATTACAAATTCGTAAATACTATAATTATCCTTCATCAATCATTACACAACTAGTTTAAGGCCTAAGTAAAAATTCACTAGAAACAAACATTTCAAAGCCTAAATGACATAATAAACTTATATAAGCCGAAAAGTTTCAAAATAAGTCGCAAAAAGTGAGCTTATGAAACATAAGCCGAAAACCAAATAAGCCATAAGCCAGCTATATAAGCCGAAACAAACACCCATTTATTCATTTCAGTAGCACAACATATTCTCATGAAATTAATACACATAAATAACCTAATTAGATCGATACATAAAACTACATAGAGATCGGTCCGATTATGAATCAATAACAGTAAAACTGTTAATCATACTTGAGCATCAAAGCTCAATATCTAACAAGGCAACTAGCCGTATATTGTCATTAACTTTTGATCTAAGCCTAACCGTCACTTCTAATTCCAAAAACCGTGCATGTGGTTTGGCCAAATTGCATAGCAGTAGGGAATTTTGGTGTGCAATTATCGTCCCTGGCAAAGTTGTTCTGCACAGGGACGGTTTTTGCAAATAACATTTAACAAATCTCGGTATCTTGAAAAATGAATTTCCCTAAATTGCGACACAAAACCTTAATTAAGGGGGGTTTTTGTTTCGGCTTATGAGCTTATTTGATTTCGGCTTATATTTCATAAGCCGCAATTTTCCGGCTTATTTTCAGACTTGTGGGCTTATATAACTTTATTACGATATGATAAACTTATATTTGTTTCGGCTTATATGTGGGCTTATGAGCTTATTTGACTTCAGCTTATATTTCATAAGCTCCAATTTTATGGCTTATATCGAGACTTATGGGCTTCGTAATAAACTTATATAAGCCCACAAGTCTCCAAATAAGCCGGAAAAGGGGGCTAATGAAATATAAGCCGAAATCAAATAAGCTCATAAGCCAACATATAAGCCGAAACAAACACCCCCTAAAAATGGCTACATGTAAAATGAATCAAAACAGATAACAAGTTATAGAATCTGTATAACACAATGATTCATCAAATATTAAAATGGACTAGAAATAAAGGTTAATTTACAAGTGCAATAACAGATTATTAATGAGATCTATTTTGATCTATGGTCAAATTTATGTACCTGATCACTGTGTGTGTGTGTGTGTGTTTTGGTAGTTGCGTTGGATAAATCAGTTATTTAACTACTTTATTATTTTTTTATTTGGTGGTCTAGTAAGGAAAACGGAAAATTTTAACTTTAGTTTTGTATCATTCACTTGTTGGTAACTATTTTAGGTAAAATTTATCAATCATCAATGAGATTTTATATCGTGTTCAGATGCAATTATGAAAGTGTGAAGTGCACATTCATTTGAGCTAGTATGTTTCCACCACGTTTGAGCTAGTATGCGCCCCCTTGCATGGTTAAGGGGGAGCGCAACGCCCCTTGTGGGGTTTGAGGCATCGTCTCCAGCGGGGTTTAGGCAGTGCCCTGACCCAAACATACATATTTGGTGCCTCACCAAAGACCAACAGACATACATGTTGGCCAATAGTCATGACCGTTGGGACCCAATAGTCTTTTAATCGTCATAACTATCTTAACTGTCATCTGTTTATTAACAGATGTTTTGGTCTCATTTGAACAAAACAAAAATCACAATTCTCCTTGTTCTGCTTTATTCTCTTTTGCCTAGAAACAAAGTGTTCTTTTTTGAATTATCTCATTAAAGATTTCGTGATATCCACGCATAAATATGGTCGAAATACTTTATTTGGAAAGTAAACATACACGATTCAAACAAAATATCTAAGATTATCATCACATCCTAACCTCAATTTCTAACACGTCTCAACCTGAATTTAGCAAGTGCTCCGAAGGTAGGTACGGTTTTCTCTGAAAGGTTGTGTATTTTCTGTGTCATAATGAGTTACAATGATATGTTTATATAAGCTAGATAATGGGCCTACACATAATACAAAGATAAATATGCCTTTGGGCCATGAAGACTAATCCGCTAACATCCCCCCGCAGTTTGAGCGGGAGAGGAACGAACACTCAAGCTGTCACGAATAAAAAAAAATAACTCATTCAAAATAAAGCCGTAGGTAGACTTTGGTGAAGATATCAGCCTCTGGTAACGAGATGGGACATGAAGAACCGTATGTGACCAGTGGTAACCAAGTCAGACAAAGTGAATGTCAATCTTATATGCTTCGTGCTCTGAGGTTGCACGGGATTAGAAGAGAGATAGAGCAGCACTCAACGTTATCACAATAAACAATTAGTCACTGTAGACAGTGTGTATGAAGCTCACGTAAAGATGCGCAACAGCAAGTTCGGCCACTGCCTTGGCAAACACCCGATACTTGCCTCTTGCACTAGATCGAGAAAGAGTAAAATGTGTTTGAAGACCAGATAAAAGATTGTTGCCAAGAAACACACAATAGCAGGAGTTAGAGCGCCGTGTAGTGGGCAATCCAGGCCCAATCCGCATCTGGAATAAGCAAACTAAGAGGATGTCGTAGATGAATATAAGGATAAATCCAGATGACAATGTACCAACGAACATATCGCAAGATCCGTTGAGAGCAGAGAAAATGAGGGCTTCGAGGATCATCCCCCCCCCCCCCCCCCCCCCCCTTGGCATAAAGAGACAAACATGCTGAAAGGAAAGAGATGTCAGGCCGTGTAAAGGTCAAATACTGTAGAGCCCCTGCAAGCCTGCGATATAGTGTAGGATCAGAAACAGGATCACCAGCAGCAGCAAGCTTGGAATCCATGTCAATAGGAGTACGACACGGATTACAAGTAAGCATACCAGCTCGCTCAAGTACCTCTGTGGCATACTTCTGTTGAGATAAAAATATCCCAGAAGTATACGAGTCACTGATAACACCCATAACAGTAATTAAGCGCGGCCCAAGTCAGTCATAGGAAAATTCCGCATAAAGGGAAGCTATGTATGCGCTGAAAGCAAATTGTAGAGATGCAGTCAAAACAATATCATCAACATATAATAGCAAGTAGGCAGTATCGGACCCCTGTTTGTAAATAAAAAGTGACGAGTCACATCGACTGTGGAGAAAACCAACCCGAGCAGCATAGGCTGCAAATCGCTGAAACCAGGCCCGAGGGGCCTGTTTAAGCCCATAAAGTGATCGTTGTAAAAGGCAAACATGATCAGGATGCAGACAGATATCGAAAAACCGGAGGTTGATAACATGTAGACAGTCTCAGATAACGATCCATGCAAAAAGGCATTTTTGACATCGAGCTGATGAACTGGCCAATGTTGAGAAATAGCAAGACTGAGCACCGTACGAATAGTGGCCGGTTTAACAACGGACTAAAAGGTCTATCCATCGTCTAATACCTTTATTTGAGTGATGCCATTCGCCACAAGGCCGAGCCTTCTGTAGCGATTAAGACTGCCATCTACATTTGTTAGTGCCGGAAAGAGCCACAAGGAACGAACAATGTTCGCGTCCTGTGGTCTAGGCGACAAGAACCTAAGATTATTTTTAATATAAGCATTATATTCATCAGCATAGCACGATATAATTTTGGGTCACGAAAACGCAATTTGGAATACGACTTAGGATTAAGGGAAATGGGGGTGTTGGAGACATTTAAAGTGTACACGTTGAGTGGGGCGATTAGTCCCGACCGATAGTGAGTGACCTGGAGTGGTCGAGGCGAGATTGGGGTTGGAGTTTTTGGGTAATCCGCAGGTATAGTGTGAGTTGATGCGGGGGTTGTGAGGGGGAGTGTGGTTGAGTTGCGATCTTTGGTAGTGCCGTGTATAGTGGGTTGGGTACGGGGAGGATTTGGTGTGGGGTGGTGTTGGATGGAGGGTTGTTATTCGGTGTGGACTGAGTAGTAGTGTTTGGGCTAGGTGATGATATAAGTTTAGTAAGAAGGTGTTGTTGAATTATATTAGGGGAAGTGTCTAAAAATGTGTAAGAAGATGGTTTATTAGGTGGTAATAAGACCCATACGGAGAAAACCGTTCATCAAAATGTCACTTGACGTCGATAGATGATTTTATCCTATTAGTCCAGTAACACGATATCCACGGTGATTAGTCGGATATCCAAGGAAAATTGCAGGTGTGGCGCGTGGTTCAAGTTTGTGATTGGTGTTGATGTAGGGATAGCAAAGACAACCAAAAACACGGAGATCCGCATAGTTAGGTTGTGTCTTGAAAAGACGGGTGTGAGGGATTTCATTATTTATGGCGCTGGAGGGTAAAAGGTTTAAGAGATATGCAGCCATGTGAAGTACTTCAACCCCAAAAAAGTGGGTGGGGTTTTTTATAAGGTGTTTGGCTTGAAAGAGTAAGGTACGGATGAGGTTGTTAATGGTACGTATCATTCGTTCAGATTTTCCATTTTGTTGTGAAGTTTTAGGGCAAGAGAAGCGAATGGTAATACCATTTGACGCAAATAATTGGTGTAGGGCATTGTTGTCAAACTCGCCTCCATGATCACATTGCAACGATTTAATGTCAGTTTTGAATTGGTTCTTGACATAAGCACGAAAATGAATAAATTTGGACAATGCATCAGATTTATTTCTTAAAGGATAAACCCATAAATAATGTGAAAAATGATCAAGAAATAAAACATAATATTTAATACCCGAAACACTCGTAATTGGAGATGTCCATAGATCTGAATGAATAATATCAAAAGGAGACTTAACAATCGTTTTTGAGAGTGAAAAAGGGAGTCGCACGTGTTTGCCAAGCTGACACGCATGACAAAGCACGGGAGACTTTGTTTTATTACATGAAATTAAATTATTAGAAACTAAAGAACATAACACGTCACTTCCAGGATGACCAAGTCGTTGGTGCCACGTTTGCTGACCAACCAGAAAAGCTTGAGGGTAGGATAGAGACGTGACCGGGTAGAGATCACCCGTGCTATCACATCGGAGGAGAATTTGACGAGTCCGGAAATCCTTTACAGAAAAACCAAACTCATCAAATTCAATAGTACATTTATTTTCACGAACAAATTGACGCACATAAATTAAATTTTTGACAATATTGGGTGTGACAAGGACATTATTTAAGTGAAGTGGGCGGTATGGAGTAGGTAACGTGCTATGGCCCGTGTTGGTGACGGGAATAGATTTCCCGTCGCCAACAAGGACAGATGGATACATACGAGAATTAAAAATAGTACTAAGGTTATGAGCAGAAGAGTATACGTGGATGACGTACAGTATCCATATGGCCAGTTTGCATTGGCGGGATCCTGTAGTGTCATCGTATTGAAAGCGGCGGGTAGCACCGTTTCTTGACCTGTATTGCTCGATGTATTACCTGTATTTTGAACTTCATTGGTAAATAGAGCCTGTGATTTGGAGTTAGCCCATGTGTCATAAGTTGTTGGGCCGAAGGCTGAGCAGGAACAATACGCTGACCCGAGTTGTTGAACCCAATAGGAGTGCGTGGAATGCTTATGGTAGATAACCCATATTGGGCAAGTAAAGTGTTTTGAGCTTGGAGAAGAGATAAAAGTTGTTGCTGGGCTGCCAAATCAAGTCCCCTATTACCAAAACCAATTCCAGTATGCATGTTGGAGGTGTTTGTAAGTGTGTTTTTTGAGAGGAGTTGGAGCGTGTACCTGCGGAACGAGACGAATCATGTATGTACCTGTAGGTGGCACCCCAACGACAAACACCTCGACCAAAGTTTCGACAGACCTCGGTCTTGTTATTATTACGATTATCACGTTCCTTGTTGGTGCGTGTGTCTTGAACACGATGCGGTGTCTCGGTTAACAGGACTTGAGGAGCACTAGAGTTAGTGCTTACTGACAATGAATGAGACTTATTCCGAATCCGCATCTCCTCAGTAGAGACCATTGAACGCACGGTGGAGAGGTCAGGAAACGGTTCCTTGTGAGCTATGATTTGAGCAAGGCTTCCCTCCCCCCCTCCATACTTGTCACTTAAGCCATTGATTGCATAGGTAACAACGTCGTCTTGGCTAACATCCGAACCAAGATCATTGAGTAATGTGACGATGGAGTCAATGTTCGAGAAGTACTCGTCGGCTGTTTGGTCACCCATTTGGATCATACGTAGCTCGCCTTTTAAAGCAACCACGCGTGTCCTTTTGTTGTCTTGAAAGATTGCTTCAATGGTGTCCCATGCGTCTTTGGCTGTTTTAGGGTTAGCTAGAAACGCTCTCAGAGACCAGTCGATTCGTCTTGCAGAAGCTCCCATGTGTAGATGTAAGACTACTATTCCCCTCCCTTCGTTTCAAGACCGTGAGGCTCAATTAGCACAAATAGATAGTCGTCAGCACAATCCGAGATCCTGTACGACGCTACAGACGAGAATCGCGTGATCTCGAAGCATAACGTGCTACAGAGCTTACTGCATCCTCAGTCGTTAAGAAACTGTGGAGTAATTCTAAACCCTACTACAACACGTCAGGAGCAGTGGTCACCAACGCTTACATCCGTCCGTTCCGCATCTCCTCCGAAGCACCCCCATTCCACAGAGATCCAAGAGCGCGCCCTCAGACCCTACGACGCGACACCACAAACACCGCTTTCTACCACTAATGGACTTTGAAGAATAGAAGTAACCTCCACAGTGGTCGGAGTAGTTGGATTCAGCGATCATCTAATTTTTCTGGTACAAGAGGAGTGTTTGATGTTGTGTACCGCATATAGTTTTTAAAACAAGGTGAGAGTTAGGGGGGGCGGGATGGGTTGATCAGGGTTGGTCATGGTGTGTGATCGACTGTTAAATCGATAGGGATAGGATGTGCAGTCGACTGTTAAGTCGAGTGTGAGGTGCTAGGGTTTGCTTTTATTTATAATAAAACATAGCTTTGGTAATAAGCAACTAAACCCTAGATCTAATGGGCCTCAAGCCCATAATGGCTTGGGCCAATAGTTTATGCGTTTAACACTCCCCCGCAGTTTGAACGGGGTCTTCGATACGGACAAACTGGATGAATGTTGAAGCGGATTCTTTTTCTCTTTTTCTTCTTTGTTGCTCGTTTGCACGGAGATTGACTTGTATTTGACGACATAATTGTATATATTGCTTCGCAGTTTCCTCTATTTTTTATGACGTTTGCTATTTTTTTTACGTCATGGCTTATTTTGCCTTTAGGGGGGAGCGGCAATTTGGTGGACAACTTTTGTTGTCAACGACAATGATCTTCGACAACGAAAACAATCGGATGAGAAAAAAAGGATTGATCTAGGCAACTCAACATTTTTTTGTGTGTTTTGACGGCTAGGGTTTAGGGTTTATGCATTGAATACGAAAAATAAAAATCCTAAATAAATAAAAACAATAAAACGGAAAAAAGGGGGATCCCTCCGGATCGACAAATAGCCGATGACCGGAGGATAGCAATTTTTATTGGTGGATCTGACCTAGAGTTGTGATACCATGAAAGGTTGTGTATTTTCTGTGTCATAATGAGTTACAATGATATGTTTATATAAGCTAGATAATGAGTCTACACATAATACAAAGATAAATATGCCTTTGGGCCATGAAGACTAATCCGCTAACATTCTCTATGCCGACAACACATTTTGTGCGACAACCAAGGTGTGTTTTACTCGACTAATGTGATGCTTGATATATCAGTTTTGTCTTATTTGAATATTGGGGCTTTGATCTTTTTGCTAGACCAACTACATAAGGTTTGTTCGAACGATAGCTGATGATATTTTTGTGCAACAAGTTTTGTCTTTTCAAAAAAAATAAACTTGGTCGAACAAAAAACATCAACAGCCACTGGTCGAGAAAAAAACTCCACCTAACTTCGTGACATTTGTCAAAATTCGAGTAAAATCGCTTAATTTAACAAGACTTAATTTTTAAAAAAAAATACTGGACGGTGAAACTAGAAAGTGACATTTTTTGGTATTTCCTATTTATTTATTCAACCTGATGTGAGGGCCACTATTCTAACCAATCAGGTGACTTTAGATAACTTGACATTTAGATACCTTTATGTTTACATTACTTACATTTTACACCCCTTAGTTACTACTAATTATTAAGTCGTACTAGTGTAGTATACAGTAGAAACTCGATAAATTAATACTCGATTATTTAATAAACTCTCTAAGATAATATTTTTGGCGGGGTCCTCGACTCTGGGGTTAGGAGTGCTTATATTTAATAATTCGCTAAAATCTATAAGATAATACATTTTTGAATAATTTCTTTAGACCCATATAAATATAAATTAATATTCTCTTATTATATAGCATATTTACATGAATGATTTATGAAGGTTTCTTGAAAAATGACTCAATTGTCTTGTGTTTTTTGTTGAAATCAATTCCCTTTGAATCTGTCTCTAATTTTCCTTAGGCATGGTAAGGAACTTCTGGTGTTGTTTTTCTCCTAGTCCACAAGAAATTGTTCAATGTGATTGCCGCTTTAATAAGCTTCGTTTCGAGAAGGGGTTCCATTGTAAGAACTTTTTTCATCATCTTCTTGCATAGATATCATCTTTATTAATTCCAATAACGCTTTCAATAATTTCTTCACTCAGTCAACAACTGGTGAACTACATTTTCTTTGGGGTGAGTCATAACATCTTCGACATCATTGCATTGCGACTACCCAACTCTTTGATCAAATTCTGGAGGTTCTTGAGTGCTTTCACCCACCTTCATCTGAGTTCTGCAAAAAGTCATGTTATCTGTTGATCGAAGTTACAAGCACGAAAGCAGTCGCCAATTGTATTTGAACTACATCAATAGTAAAAATCGAAAAATGTAAATAATTACAATCACTAAAGTACAAAATATAAAATAAAATAATAAAAAACAAACATGTTTCATCCATATTAAAGATGTCTTTCATTTCAAACTGATCAACTTTGTCTCTTATGGATTTTAATTTGTCCTCCATGCCCTCCATTTCAACAGATCCACTCTCTCCAAAACGCCGGAAATTTTTAATTCCATATCTTGCTTTGAACTTTCCAAGCCAACCAATAGAAAAAGTAAAGTCTGGAGTATCCACTGGATACATATCTTTCATGAACTTTTTCGCCTTCTCGATGATTAGTTCACCTGTCATATTCACATGTTCTTGATATTGAAGAATCCATTCATTAGGAGATTTTTCTAGGTCAGGGAATTTTTGCTGTGTGTGTCGCTTAACATCGCCTCTTTCGGGAGCAAGTGAGAGATACTCTAAAGACCGCTTAACTGTATTCGATATTGTCGCTTGACTCACCTGCAAACCATAGTTACTATGAACCCATTCTTGCAATTGCTTTTGAGTGAGACTTGGATTATCCTTGTTGTGCTTGCATAATGCTCTTCGAATCTCGTCTGTCATTGTTGTTTTTTTCACACCTTTAAGATGGGAAGCCATGTTGTGTGTATGATTTGTTTGTGTTAACCTATTTTGATCTTGTATTTATATAGAAAATATTTTTAATGTCCATAAAGTGATACATTGAACACAAGAAGCATAATAAGGTGGGAGATTGAAGGTTTCTTACATGCATTGTATACAATAATTAATAAAATATTAATTAATATATAGAGAATTTTTCTTCCAACCATTTGTATACTATAAATTAATAAAATATTAATTAATATATAAATTAATAATTATTAATTTATCGATTAATTAATAACTCTTTTAATTAATAAATTTTGGTGGTCCCAAGTGTATTATTTTATAGAGTTTCTACTGTACTATCTAATCATAAATCATTTACGTGTAATTGTGCGTTTTTTTTTGTCAAGGGTTACCCCGGTAAAATTAAATGTAATGGTGTGTTTGATGCGGAAAGTTTAGCGTTTAGGATGAAAAGCTTGTTTGTCAAGATGCGTTTAGTGTTTGCCGCTACTAAGGAAACATGTATTCAAATTATAGCGCTAATTTTATTTCCTTATACACATGGTACCGCTTCGAGCTATTAGTTACAACATGTATTCTAAGTGCGAGTGAGCTACTTAAGTAGTTTCACCAAACATACCATCCTAAAAGAAGAAAGTTAGATAGGTGGAAGTAAGAAATGGTTTACGTTTGTCATAGCCAATCCTGTTGGCGAGATTGACATGAAAAATACCTTAATTAACTCAAATTGAGCTTCGAGGTAGATTAATGCTAACATCTGTCAAATGTTATTACTATGGCAATATTGATAATGGATGTGCGGCGTTAAGCTCCAGAATGGCGATTACTTCATTAAGATCGAGTTTTATATTCGAGCTTTTATGTGTTGTTCTAACAGAATTAAGGATTTTGGCATCATATATTGCAAAGACATTTACGATATAATGGAACTTGGAATGAGTTTGGCTAAAACTAAAAAACATCGACCAAAGATCATAAACTGACACTACAAAAAAAAGGGCTTTAATGACGAAAATTTAGTGACGACATTTAATTTTTGTCACTATTAAGGCTTTATAGTGACGAGAAAAAACCCGTCACTTATTATTCATCACAAGGAACAAGTCAATGACGAAACTCGTTTGTCACTAGGTTTAATCACGAAAAAGTTCGTCACTCACACTCAAAACTCATACAACCAAAATTTGAACTTCATTTCTATTTGTTATCAAGCACTCAAAAAGTACAGGGACTAAAACCGTCATAATCCATAAATTTAGAACAAACACTCCATATCTTTTTGTATCTAAGTATCACACTAAAAAGAAAAACATAGTAAAAATCATTCGTTCTTTCAATTTCACACACCAAAACACACAGTAGCACCGCTCCGCCATAATTAACATCTTCTGAATCTCTCCTTTCACTATTTGCCCTAATTTTTATGAGGTTATCTCTTATCTATACATTTTAACTATTACAAATTGATTTGAGCTAGTGTTGAATATTTGTTGTTAGTAATCTGTAATTTATGCATGATTTATGCTAATTGTTTATGTTTGATTTACTTATTTGAGCCTAGAATTGATTCAGCCCTAATTCGATGTGGTTTCGGGTGAGAATTGTGGTTATTCTCAGATTGTTGTAGACAAGGTGCTCGATGAAATGCTAAACTTATACTGAGTATAGTGAATGAACATGTAAATACATTTGACTAAAATGAAGTTCTGGCTCATTATAATTTTAATCAAGCTTGGATATTGGTAATTTACAGGAATTAGTTTAGTTCAGAATTAGTTTCATAAGTATTTTTTTTGTTTGAATAGTTTAGCTCAACTGGAATGAAATGAAATTAGTTGAGTTGAGGTTGCAGCGCTTGATGTAGGATTTGGTTAGATATAAAATGATGGAGCGTGATTTTGAACACTGCGAAAGTGCAAGGTTTTATGGTTTATAATTATTAAGTCACAAGGAACCAACAAGTATGCAAATCTTTGCCATTGGTCCGAAGCACGTTAGGGCCAATATTAGTAGTTGGCATGTGCTTATTCCATCCGTCCTCATAGATTGTTCTAGTCATTGGGGTTCTAGAATCTAATCCTAATGATTAGCCATGGTCTTCTTAGTTTAGTCTCATAAACTGTAGTATGATGAATAACCCTGCGGCCTGCTCTACAAAAGTATGCTACACGCTTTACAATCCTGTATATGTGCAGGAAGTAAAAAGGCGCGAGCTTAAAGCTGTTGTGGCTGGAATCCCAAAGACAATCGATAATGACATTCCGGTACTTGCTCTGAGTTTTCTATATTAAGGCAGCAATATCCCAATTACATTGGATATTTTGCTCATGCTTACAACCTGATAATCATTTTACATTGCAATATTTTTCTATAATCTTTAGTAACACAAATGTTACATCTCATAATGCTGTATCATTTGTGGATTTTTCGCATTTCATTTGTTTCACCCTTGGATATCTATTACATGTTTATACCAGGTAATTGATAAGTCATTTGGTTTTGATACTGCTGTTGAAGAGGCTCAGCGTGCCATTAATGCTGCACATGTGGAGGCAGAAAGTGCTGAGAACGGCATAGGGGTGGTCAAATTGATGGGACGCAACAGTGGTATGCCTCTAACTGATTCTGAGAGTTTTAATCACAAAAAGATGCATCTCTAAAGGTTGGTCAGTTTTTATTTGATGGTGAAGTGACCATAATTTGTTGTGTTCAGGGTTCATTGCAATGTATGCAACTTTGGTGAGTCGAGATGTTGATCTGTGTTTGATTCCAAAATCACATTTTATTTGAAGGAGAAGGTTGGACTTTTGGAATAGTAGAGAGTGTCTCAAAGACAGTGAACTACATGGTTATAGTTGTAGCAAGAAGGTGCCGTGTCAGCGAAACTTATTTGCAGCTCGGAACCTTGAAAACGTCAACTGCACAAGATGCTTCAGGAAATAAACTTCAAGGTATATTCTATAACCACTGCTTTTCATCATCAGTTACTCCTCCCTAATGAAATAAAATAATTGATTGTTTATCCAATCTCTATGGCAAAACCCCTTTAAGATAAGCATCTTTTTATTAATGGTCAATTTTAATATGGCTTTTTACTTGTGGGCTAAAAAAATGGTAAAGTGGACTCTCTTTTGGGACAGATTGACCTGTTACTTACGATGATACATACACTGATGCACACATATCCGCACAACACTAGAATAAAAAAAATGGTAAAGTGGACTCTCTTTTGGGACAGATTGACCTGTTAAATAGGTCTAGAAGAGTATTGTTTCAGATTGCTGAGAATTATATTGCTTTAGCAAATCAGTATTTGTGTCTTGTTAAATTACTATTGTCAAAAAACTAATGTGTTACTGTAAATGAGCTGTTGAAGTTAATGAGTGAGGTTTTGGCGTTGTGTGAAAAGGGGCTAGGTAATGTAAAAAAAGTCAAGGAAAATGTTGCATTGAAGGAGTTGAGGTTCATGTCGCGTCTCATTTGCAGAGAAGTGAGTTTGAGAGTATTTTGAGGTGTCTGGTTTTGAGAGATGGTGAGAAAGGGGAAAATCACACGCGAACACACCATATCAAAAAACACCATTCAACTGAATTATTTTTCATTATTTTGCCCTAATTATTTCAGAGGTTATCTCTTATCTGGTGTTAATAGTAGTGGTAAAAATAGTGTTGTTTGTATGCGAGTCTGGTATGACTCATCTAGCGTAGGCGTGAAACAAAAAAGAGTAGTACTGTAGCAAACATCAGTAGGAAAAAAGCCCATGAAATTGAGAAATAATAAAATGGTTGTTTCTGGACCCTATTAACACCTGGTCAGGTAATTAATCTACTGTAGATGGTGAACTTTTTTTAATTAAGTGTTTATTTTACTTAATAATTCGATAATGTTATATCGATTAGTATAAAAATGTTTTAGTACTAGTATTAGTAGTAGTACAAGTAGATCACATTAATGATTTAGTAGTTGATCGATCGTATTATTAGATAATCGAGCATTTCTGTCTTAATAAGTGATTGTTTTAAGTAAAAACTTAGATAACTTGATCCTCTACTAAAATTATTCCAATAAATTTTATCTAATAATACTACTGTTCAAATATTATTATTGACTAGTCTAATATCGTCTTGCAGGTGTCATTTTTGCCTGGAGTCATTCCTATTTTTGTTGCTTGGGTATATTCTGAATGCCTGGAATACAAAAGATCTTCATCACCGTCTAAAGTGTAAGCTTATTTCAGCTTCATCTCTGTCACATCACAGGAAGAGCATCAGGCGGGGGAAGCAAGTCATCCAACACTGGAGTTATTGTAGGATCGGTGATTGTTGGTTGTGTGCTTCTGGTTTTGTTGGTTGTTGATGGACTGTGCTTTTCGTCAAAAAGGGAGAGCTGAAAGAGCCACTAATGAGAGCAGCACTTTTGGTATATAATATTATAATCCTTTTAACTGAAGTGTTAGCATTACCTTTGAATATATAATTTGGAATCTGATCATATGTTTTGTGAAACTTTTAGCATTATGGGATGCAAACAATGGAAGTGGTGCCATCTCTCAACTGAAAGGAGCAAAGGCATTCACTTTTGCGGAGGTTAACAAATACACAAACAAGTTTTCAGAAACAAACAACATTGGAACATGTGGATATGGAATGGTATGTTTACAAGCTTTAAGATCCCTCATATATTTGTCTAAATATTTAACTATTGAAGGTACAAAAAAGTTATGAAAGAAATTGTTTGGCCAGTCTAAGTGTTTATACTTCTAGTTCAGACTGGCCCAATTTGACCCATTTGCCGTTGTAGCGTATATCCATGTACTGTTTGAATTCTTAGAAGGTTGTTTTGTGTATTATTTTACAGGTGGTTGCTTCAATGGACTGGCCACAAGTGACCAAGTACAAGGCCCTTGTATCTGCAGTCACACAGGCAGGAGATTATCAATTATTTGTACACAACCTCAACTGATCCAAAAAGAGGCGTCATTCATGGAGGCTTGATTAGGTAATCAGTTAAACCACTATCTAGAAAGAGTTTCGATTTAGTCTTGAGATAAGTTTATGATAGCTGGAATATTGTTTTACTCTTTTTGCAGGGAACTTTTAATATCGTTTAAGAAGTCAACTGGACACGAGCCTCACCGCATAATATTCTACAGGTGGCATTTCATTTCACATCCTATCCTATATTTACCGATATATTCTAAATTTTTGTTGTGTTGAATCTAATAAAACGTATTGAATGTTTACAGAGATGGAGTTAGCGAGGGACAGTTCAATGAGGTGTTGCTGTATGAAATGGACAAGATCAGCAAGGTATTTCTCCTTTCTACACTTATTATTATAAAACACGTCAAAAGTACGTATGTTCCCTTTTTTAACAAATACAGTTGGTTGATACATCCATGCTTGTCTTTCACTGGAAGAAAACTACATGCCACCTGTAACATTCGTTGTGGTTCAGAAGAGGCATCATACTCGTTTCTTCCCGGTGACAGGGGTAGTACTGATAAGAGTGGCAACGTTCTTCCAGGTTTGTAAATTTCTGACTTGCTAAGTTCTGTTTATGGGTTGTTTGTGATTTTCTAATTCTATCTTATTTACTAAATTTGACAGGAACTGTTTTGGATACGAAGATCTGTCACCCCACTGAGTTTGATTTCTATTGTGTAGTCATGCTGGTATCCAGGTGAACTTGTTTAGCTTTTATATTGAGTTCATATTTCTTCTCCCTATCTACAAAGTAGTTAATATGAATTTTTCAAGATATTTATGTTCAATTGTTCGTATAAAAGGTTTAACAGAAGAGTAAAGCCTGACAAGTATAGAATGTACTTGAAAAGACAACGAGAGATGAAGTGAAGGAACCCATGTTACCGAAAGAAACTGAAGCAAGAAGTCAATGGATCGGTAAGTTATAGTTTTACTTTTCACATTGCAACAAAATTTCTTTCTTATTTGCTATGCTTCTACACTTCTGCAAAATAATTGTTTTTATTGATATCCCATATTACTAGTTACTGGAAACTGAATCAGAAGTCAAAGATTGCATCTCCAGAACATGCTCAAGAAGTAAGTTGATCGAGTATGCTGAAGAGGTGTCCCCGTTATGTACTAAGGTTTGTAGGTTATTGGTTCGGTTTGTGTCGAGTTTCGAGCATGTAGGTTTTGTGAATAAATCTAGCATTTGTGAATAAATTAATATGTTTGACTTATTGCTACAAATTTTTATTTGAGTTCATTTATGAAATGTAATAAAAATTACCGTAGTACAATTTTTTTTTGTTATATGCTCATTTTTAGTGACGACGTATTTCGTCACTATTGGACATTAAGGTCCCGTTAGTTTCCCGTTAGGTTCACTCGAATAATGACGCCTTTCTTTCGTCACTAATTTCATCAAATAGTGACGATATTAGCCACTTTAGTGATGAAATTAAGTAAAGAAATGGGTCGTCACACACCCTTAAACTGGTTTAGTGACGAATTTTCCTCTAATAGTGACGATTTTCCATTCGTCATTAAAGCCTTTTTTTTCTTGTAGTGATGCTTAAATTTGTGATTTTTGCCTCGAATCGTTTTAAAATACACATGAATATATAGCGACAACTAAAAATATCACAAGCTAAAAGCACTTGACAGAGTTTTGATCTACTTAAAAAAATCAACATGGCATTATAAAAAGTGTTGATGTAAGTTATTTAATCTAAAATAAAATTACTCGATGTATGAAGGTATGACTTTGAGCATTGACAAAGCTACAGTCACGATATAATAGAAAATATAACATGAGTATATGACATCATGCCCTTCGATATCAACCGGTATTACCCGGTTCAGCCATCGACTCACTTTTTTCAACTCTTTATTCTATAAAGTCCGTTATTTTCACACAACAATACAACCCAAACCAAATCTCCATGACCCTAACTTCTATCTCAATAATGTTCATCATGTCCAACAAAACACAACCAGGAACAAGATCCATGTTCGACTTAGCCTATGATCGTGGATAGCGATATTGTTGTGTCTCATCAACCAAAAAGTTGTAAAAGCGTATGTCAGTTTGTGTATGAGTTATTTGTAGTAAATATTCCATATTTGATTTGTTGATCCACATATATCGTAAGCTTGATTAATATTCGATGGAATCCGCCAAGGACAAGAAGAACTTTCTCACGAAGACATGGAAAAGATGTAGATCCTTTTCTCATAGCCACAATACAAAAGGTGGTGTTTCGGGTTTACCCAAAAGCAAATCATGGAACGGATTAGAAATGAAGAAAAAGAAAATGGCACCAGAAGGGTTTTTCCCGGTCTACGTAGGACCGGAAAAACAAAGGTTTGCCATCAAGACAAAGTACGTGAATCATCCTTTGTTCTCAATGCTACTCGAAGATGCAGAAAGTGAATATGGGACTCACGGTAATGGTCCGATCTTGCTTCCATGTGATGTGGATTTGTTTTATAAAGTGTTAGCAGAAATGGAGGCTAAAGATGTGCAACCACTTGGATGGACCTTTGCTTATGGATCATGCAGTCCGTTTAGTCCTAGACGCCGATTGGGAACAAAGGGCGTGGATCAAATGGGGAAAGGGTATGGCTCCTATGAAGCTTTAACACCTTCGAGCTTGATCAAAATGAATTAAAGTGGGTGATCAGAACTTGTACTATTAGTTAGTAAGTCTTGTTTACGTAAGGTGTAATAATTTATGTCTGAAATTGTGGACAAAATATGCATGGATTCAATGAGAATATGCATATTGTCGAAGTAAGGTAGCTATCTTTTTTGTTCTCTTTGTCACTTTGTTACCTGAAGACGGAAGGTTTTACATGGTTTGAGTCTGTGTGGCGGTTGGTTCAAATCTCGTGGTTTAGACGGCTAAAATGTTGGAAACCATGGTTAAAAAAAACTGAGGTAACATATATAAATCCAAGCGGATAGATGAAAACAAATTGTAATTTAACCAAAAACTATAATTTAAGCGACGTAAATGTTAGATTACGATAATAATTCACAAATTAATGCATGGTGGAATATAAGCAACTGGATCATAAAACTTTTCCAACCATATATGGAGGGATATTCACAGGTGGAATCAACGCTGGATCATATAAAAAAAAGTGAAGTAGTGTTACATATTCCAATTTGACGAATACTTATGGTTGATAAAATCAACTGAGTCATCTTGTGTATATAATAAAATTACGCAATGTTTATTTTATAACTATATAAGATTCTATAAAAATGTTACTCAGTACTAATTGGTTATCTAACAATTATATTATACCAAGTTGACGTTTGAATTTGATTTAATAAAACTCGAATTCCTACTAAAGGTGTTTATACATGATCGACTTAATAAAGAAGATTGACTAAACATATATATAAAGAGATAAATAAAGTGTTAGAGCATCCATTATGGTAAACATTTCTAAAAGTTTATAATTATGTTATGACATTAATTTATAAATCTTTTAATTTTATAAACTTATCCCCACTATGTATAAATTTTTTCAAGTTTTATAAACATCTAACATATTCAAATGCATTAAATTATGAAAAAGTCTAATATTCTAAACCTCTTCATGCCACACAAGCTTGAAATAGATATTCACAATGGTTTACAAGTTTTTAGACCTCTTCATAATTTTATAAACCTTTTCATAAACCATAATAGTGGATGCCCTTACTGTAGTAAGTCAGTTCTTATTTACACTTAACTTAATCAAAAAGTTAAAACAAACAACTAACTAATTAACTGAGTCATCTTGACAAATACTAGACGTTCGTAGTTATTTATATAGTAGTGTTACATAAGTTTAGTTTGTCTTTCTTATGGTAGGTTTAGTTTGAAGCATAAATGTTGCCTTTATTTACCTTTTAACAAAAAAGATAATTTTAAAAAACAACCCCTAAATCTACTTGTCTACATACCAAAAGTAACTTCCAAGTTCAAAGTTGTCATCGTTATATCTTTTCTTTCCGTTTAAGAGAACAATCATAATCACGAGATTGATTATTCTATTATTAACCTTTACAGCTAAAGTAGGATTACGGGTTAAAAACATAAGAGCAAGGAAAATGGAGACATATTCATGGGTGAAAAACCGACATGGATCTGAGGTGGCCAAGAAACGCGCCAAGCCTTCGCTATGCTGCCCGAGCGTAGCATGTGAACCACTCTCTTCCAATTTCCCCTTCAGTGGCGTGAATAAGTGTGTGACATAGAGTTTAATTTCGGTATGTATATATGTATTTCTAGGTTACATGAAAAACGTTAAAGTTTACATAAATTCAAGCAACAAAGAATACAGGTTTAGAGGGTTTTGACATTTAGAGTCAGACCGTATAAATAGTTCTTTCTTTTAATTATAGCTAGGTTTTAATATTGAGCTACGGAGTATATATTTCTTTGCGTGTAAAGTGTAAATGCATATTAGAATGACATTCCATGAGTGGTGTAAACGTTTCGGCAAAAGTCATCTTTACTGGGATGATTTTTGCCAAAAAAGTTTAACAAAAGTTTTGCAAACTCAGCCCTTCTAGGGATTGATTTTTGCCGAAAGTTTACCACTCAGGGATGATTAGTTGCCAATTGTAATCGTCTTTATGGGATGATTAGTGCCACAAACTACAAACCACAGGGATGATTTTTGCAGTTTACTCTTCTTTTAATTATAGCTAGGTTTTAATATTGAGCTACGGAGTATATATTTCTTTGCGTGTAAAGTGTAAATGCATATTAGAATGACATTCATCAATACATTGTCCATATATGGCGATTTGGGGGGTTCATTTTCTAATACGTTACCCTACTACTTCATTCCATTAGCTATCACAGTATATAGATGCATGTATCACCTTTTCTGACTTTTAAAACTAACATAACTCATATTATCTAACGTGTTATATATTCAACTCGTCTTTTAAGGAAATTGGTATGATGTGAGAAAAGTATAAAGCTCATTATATCTAAAGTCGTATTAACAATATAATAGCAAGTTAAGTAATCATAATAACATACGTAACATAACTCTTCTGTTGACACCATCCTTGGATATAGAGAACCAAATTTGTGTCTTGAAGCACAAAACGGGTAAACATGTGAAGTTTCTTCTTATAAAGGTTATATCTGAAGAGATGAGACTTTTGACTCGGATGTATACAGTCTCTGGTTAATTATGAGACAATTTCCGACCTTTTCCTAACGACATCAAATATACATGTCCAGAGAGGTTTTAACCTTTACGTTTTGTGAAGAAACAAAGAAACTTACCACCAAGCTATTTTTCGTTGCGAGAGAAACCAATATAATGGCACGAACGTGCGTTCGTTATGATTATCGGACCCAACCACAATACCAAACTTTTATAAAGTTGTTTTTACGTCAAATATATGTTTAATTATGGGCCCTATTCCGTTTCGGCTTTTTCATTATTGGTTTGAAGTGGAGGGTTTTGATAAGCTTGTCGAAGATGCTTGGAATGAAGCTCCATTGGACGATTCTAACGCAATAAGCAATATGTTGAAAAAGCTGAAATATCTAAAAGAGAAGTTACGTCCATGGAATAATGCGAAGAAAAGGAGTTCTAGTAACAGTAAAGTTAAGTTTCAAGAGGAGTTAATCAAATTGAATACAATCATTGACAAAGGTGAAGGTACTGTTGACGTTGTAAATAGAAGATCTTTTGTTATCAAATCGCTTCAAGATATGGAAAAACTTCAATCGTTGGAAGTGGCTTAGAAAGCTAAGATAAAATGGGCAATTGAAGGAGACGAGAATTCGAAATATTACCATGGTATTCTGAATAAAAAGAGAAGTTACTTAACTATTCGTGGAATTTTGGTTGAAGGTAACTGTATCGACTCTCCTTGTTTAGTGAAAAATGAGTTTCTTTCTCACTTCAAAAAAACCGGTTCGATCAACCCCAGGAGACGCGTATTCATCTTAATATGAATTTTCCTCAGACTATCACGTCTGATCAAAAAGCCGAACTGGAAAATATGGTGTCTAAAGAGGAAATAAAAAGGGCGGTTTGGGATTGTGGGAGTCATAAATCTCCTGGTCCGGAAGGGTTTACGTTCGAATTTTATCGTCGGTTTTGGAAGGTTATTGAAAAATATGTGGTAGAGGCTGTGACATTCTTCCTTTGTAACGGATCTTTTCCTAAAGGTGGAAATTCTTCTTTCATTGCATTGATTCCGAAAAAATCCGATGCAAATATGGTTAAAGATTTTCGGCCTATTAGTTTAATAGGAAGTTTGTACAAAATCATTGCTAAGATTTTGGCGAATCGTCTTGTGACCGTTTTGGGGGATATTGTTAATAAGGTTCAATCAGCATTCGTTGCGGATAGACAAATTCTTGATGATCCTTTCATGTTAAATAAACTTGTGCAATGGTGTAAGTTGAAAAAGAAACAATCTATGATCTTTAAGGTGGACTTTGAGAAGACTTATGATTTAGTTCGATGGGACTATTTGGACGACATTTTGAATAATTTCGGGTTTGGAGTAAGGTGGCGTGGCTGGATTAATGGTTGTCTTAGTTCTTCAAAGGGCTCAGTTATTGTGAATGGGAGTCATACTAAAGAATTTCAATTTTATAAGGGTCTCAAACAGGCGATCCATTATCTCCTTTTATGTTCATATTGGTGATGGAAAGCTTGCATATTTCGTTTCAAAGAGTCGTGGACGCATGTATGTTCAAAGGCATCTCTTTAGGATCTTAATTGTGTCTCTCTCATATGTTTTACGCAGATGACGCGGTCTTTGTGGGACAATAGAGTGATTCTAATATTGACATTATAGGTCATGTTTTGGATTGTTTTTACCGAGCATCGGGGTTACGTATAGACATGAATAAGAGTAAACTAATGGGTGTTGCTGTGGAGGATGATAAAGTCGACCAAGCAGCCATGAAGATTGGGTGTGTCACTCTCAAAGCTCCTTTTTCTTACTTAGGATTGAAAGTGAGAGGATTTATGTCTCGTATTCAATCATGGAATGAGATTATTGATCGTGTGGTTGCTCGTTTATCAAATTGGAAGATGAAGACCATGTCGATAGGTGGAAGACTTACGCTTATTAAGTCGGTTCTAGGCTCGATACCGATTTATAATATGTCTATATTTAAAGTTCCTATGAAGGTGTTGCATCGTTTGGAATCTATTCGTTGTCATTTTTTAATGAAATTGATCACTTAGGTAAGAAACCGATATGGGTGAAATGGAAATCTGTTTTAGCTTTTAAAGAGAAAGGAGGTCTTGCTGTCTCAAGCTTATACACGTTGAATAGAGCTTTAATGTTCAAGTGGGTGTGGCGGTTCTTTACCCAAGGGTCATCTCTATGGGCTAGGGTAATCAAAGCGATCCATGGAGTTGATGAAAAAATAGGTAAGAATGTTAAATCTACTTTTTCGTCAATTTGGGTAGACATTATTCGTGAGGCTGAGAAGATTAAGGAGTATGGAATTGATTTGGTCAGCTTTATTCACAAAAAGCTGGGAAACGGGGCTAATACCTCTTTTTGAGAGGAAATTTGGTGTG
>BQNB010023963.1:38771-61232 GCA_026074375.1 Tanacetum coccineum | reverse complement strand
TGTTTTGAAAAGTTAGAACTTCCGTTCGAGCTTCATTTAAAGACCTGTGTCATTATTGAATGACATTTCTAGGACCGTAAATGTTATAGATAAACGAAAGACATGTCGTGAAAAACTATTTTTGGTATTTTTTATTTTCTGATTTTTATGGTTTTTGTAGGTTTTATATTTTTGTATTTTCTTTTTTAGATTTTAGCTATATACATATTTACATAGGATATAGGAGGACTATCCTTTACTCCTATTCTCCTTCCTGAAGACATTTAGGAGTTTCCGGAGACACACTCTTCATACCAAGACGCGGGAGTAGAAATTTGAACTGCTCTCTTGGTAATGCTTTGGTGAATATATCCGCGAGCTGATAATCCATCGTCATGAAGTACAATTCAACCACACCTTTCTCAACTTGCTCTCTTATAAAATGGTGTCGTATGTCAATGTGCTTGGACTGGGAGTGCTGGACATTATTGTAGCAGAGAGCAATGGCATTGCGATTGTCACAATACAGGGGAATCTTATTGAATGCAAAGCCATAGTCTGTAAGCTGTGATCTCATCCAAATTATCTGAGCACAGCATCCAGACATGGCAATGTATTCATCCTCTGTAGTTGAGATCGCGGTGCTCTTTTTTTTCTTTGATGACCAGCTGACTAATTTATCTCTAAGGAACTAAGCACTTCCTGACATACTTCTTCGTGTGTCTTGACAACCTGCAGGTCCGCATTTGCATAGGCCGTTAGTGCCATAGTAGTGTCTTTCGGATACTAAAGGCCCCAATTAATGGTTCCTTTGAGATACCGAAAGACCCGTTTAAGTGCTTCAAGGTGCTTTTTGGTAGGGGAAGCCCGATACCTAACACACATGCATACAACGAATACAAGGTCGGGTTTGCTGGTAGTGAGGTACATTAGGGAGCCGACCATACTACAAAATCAAGTCTGGTCATCTGGAATCCCTAGTGGGTCCTCATCCAGTTTAAGTTGATCCACCATGGGTGTATCAACAGGGTCACACGAATCCATCCCAAATTTCTTTAATATTTCAAGAGCAAATTTTGATTGATTAATAAAAATACCTCCGGGATTTTGAGAAACTTATAATCCTAGAAAAAAGATATTTGTCCCATCATTGACATTTGAAATTTAGAACTCATCTCATTAGAAAATATGTCACACGCTTTAGGGTCGGTCGAGGCAAATATAATATTATCTACATATATTTGAACAAGAAGAATATGTTTGCCTGTTTTTTGAGTGAATAATGTTTGATCAACTGCACCCTTAGAAAATTTGTTGTCTAGAAGGAATCGTGACAAGGTGTCATACCACGCCCGAGGAGCTTGCTTTAAACCGTATAAAGCCTTCTTTAGACGATAAACATATGTCGGATGGTCTGGATCAACGAAACCTTCTGGTTGACTAACACAGACTTCTTCCTTCAACTCGCCATTAAGGAATGCTGTCTTGACATCCATTTGATAGATGGTCATGTTTTTACTGGCGACATTGGCGATGAAGATTCGAATAGCCTCGATATGTGAAACCGATGCAAATGATTCCTCAAAATCAATACCCTCCTCTTGTCGACATCCCTTGGCCACCAACCTAGCCTTGTTCTTCAAAACATCACCGTACTCATCAAGCTTAACTTTGTAAATCCACTTGAGAGCTATAATCATGACATAGTCTGGTTGAGGTACTAATTCCTATAATTGAAGTCGATCAAATTCGTGAATCTCATCTTGCATAGCTTGAGACCAGCAATCTTTAGTTATTGCGGATTTGAAATTCTTTGGTTCGACTTTTGACAATACAAAGTTATACAAGCATCACAAGGCATCGTTTGCCAGTTGTTTTCTGGTGGATACCGACCAAGAGGGGTTACCAATAATATTATCTAGCGGGTGATCTTTTCTCCATTTCCCGAGATGTTGAAGTATTTGAGTGACATAAGGAGATTCTGCTGAACTAAGATCCCCAGATGATGATGCTTTAAAACTAGGTTCCGAAGCAAATACGTTTATGAAGGGATCATTGTCAACAGGAGCAAAAGGATTATTTTCCATGAGAGTAGATTCAGCTACAACGCCTTGATGTAAACTTGGAGATTGTAATGCTGAAGATGACGGTAAATGACTTGCAGAAGGTGCATCTTGATCAATGGTAGTAGATGAAGGTGTACCGGCTGACGTGACTGAAACTGAAACTGCTAGAGCAGGAGAGACCGGTCTTTTAACATGAGTAGGTTCCAGGTATTCATCAAAAATTAGTTGGAATAAAATCTCTAGTTATTTATTAGTGGTGGGTACAAAAGGTGTTGCAGGAACCATATTTGGTACGAGCCCTGAACTTATCTGTCTAGGTGTTAGAAATGTAGGAGCGGGTCCTGTACTGAGTTGCACAGGAGCCATTTGCTCAGTCAGCTCATCGAATTGAACGTGAATAGTTTCCATAATTCGTCGGGTTCTTTTGTTGTAGATTCTATACCCTTTCCTGCTAGGTGCATAACCAACGAAATTCTAATATCAGCTGTTGGCTGTAATTTTCCAAGATCTTCGCTGTCATTTGTATGGTAACAAAGAGAACTAAAGACATAAAAAAGGTAAGATCAAGCTTCTTATCATGCACCAGCTCATATGGGCTTTTGTTATGACGAGTATGAATAAGGGATCAGTTTTGGATGTAACAAGCAGTAGCAACAGCTGCTGCCCATAGAAACATTGAGGCCTTGGAAAAGATCATCATTGTCCGAGCAGCCTCAACAAGAGTACGGTTCCATCTTTCGACAACGTTGTTCTGTTGTGGAGTCCTTGGAACTGTCTTTTGGTGAAAAATGCCGACACGTTCATAATATTCAGACAAATCTTTATTGACAAATTTGGTGCCATTATCAGTACGGATGTATCTAACAGTTTTGTTAAGACCGACTTGTATTTGCTTCAGAAATTTTATGAAGACCTCTAGGGTCTCATCTTTCAATCTTAAAAACTTAACCCAAGTAAACCAAGAGAAATCATCAACGATGACTAAGATGTATTTCTTCGCATTGATTGTTTGAACTCGCATCGGTCCACATAAATCTATATGAAGGGTATTAAGAACTTCCAAGTTGGTGTTTTTAGTTTTGGGTTTGTGGGTATGCTTTTTGCTCTTTCCTAGTTGACACGCGGAGCAGAGATGTTCTTTATCAAACTTCAATCTAGGTAAGCCTCGTACTAAATCTTTTCTTGCAAGGTTATTGATGGTACCGAAGTTAAAGTGGTTTAAACGCCGATACCATAACCATGATTTATTCTTAGAGGATTTGGACAAGCAAATTGGAGAGGACTTCATCATGTCTTCAACTAAGATAGTGTACAAATTAGAACCACGAGAACCTTTAATTAAATCAACACCATACGTATCTTGAACATAACATGAATGTTTCCTAAATGCAACTTCCAGATCAGAGTCGTAAAATTATCCGACAGAGAATAGATTGTGTCCTAGTCCTTCTACATAGTATACCCTGGAGATTACACTATCACTAATCACATAATCTCCATTACCCATAATCGCACCAAAGTGGTCATTCCCGAATCTAACTGTCCCGATGAACTTTTTTTACGAAATTCCTAAGCCGTGAGCGATCCCCCGTCATTTGAAAACAGACAAAAGACGATATGTATGACCTGTATTTAAAAACAGACGAAGATGGAGAGTTTGGAAAGTTGGATCCCTAATTTTGGTTGGGTTCTTGTTGGTTAGCACAAGTAATGGCCTGATGCTAGATTTGCTTAGCGAATACTACTGTGAGTTTAGTGAGCCTAGTTAAAGGGCACTGTTCTCCTAAGGTGAATTATTTGCCTGTGGGTCTCCATTGATAACCAACACTGCTAAGCACTTTGCCTGTGGGTTTCCATACTTGCCTAACTTGCTTAGGTTTCCAAACTTGCTTAACTTTGCTTACAACATTATGAATATTATGAATAGTGGGGGATGCCTTAACAAATTGAAAATAATCAACCACACACACATCATGATTTGCAGAAACTAAACATTTGTTACATGTTTGGCAAACAGAATCAGAATTCGAATTAATTATAGTACGCTTAGAGCTACTACTAGAATCAACATGATTCGTGGTTCTTAAGGTAAGCTTATTTGTCCTAGGGCATTCTTCTACTTTCTTCTTGTTGACACCTTTAGCTGGCGATATCCTATTTTTCTTGGTTTTGCTCCTAGGTTATGATCCGCTAGCGTTGGTGCAACAGTTTAATCCTGTAGAATAAGGAATAGGGACATTAGTCTTTTGAGTGTTTAGTTGATATACATGTTTGTGTGTGTTACTATTTGACATGTCCACATTGTTCTTGCAAAGTACTTGCTTTTTTCCTCACTTTTAAAGGGGTAGAAGCATGCTTTTTATCTTGTTGGTTGAAGTCTATCAGATAAGTGCCAATTACATATTCTAATAGTTCCTGAGAGTGTTTGGTGTAAAGGCCAGCAGATGCAAGGGACTATCAATGGTCTTTCAACCTTAGCTTCCTTACATATATCGCGAAGGGTTTCTACATTTCTTTAAGATTTTGAGATAATGTAGATGAAAACTTCACTGTTGTTTCTTATTGTAAGGGATTGGTTAAACATCATATGCATACCCCTACGGGTGCAAGAACTCTTGGTTTTACAGCCTCCGTAGTGTTGCATTTCAGATTTTCAAGTATTTGGGCGTTTCGATTCTCATTTTTAGTTAGAAGGCGTTGTCTGTTTCTATTATGCTTAGCACGCGTGATCATAACTAGATCGTACAATTACTGGTAATGTTGTATAACCTTTTTATTCTCTGACTAAAAAAGCTCATTTGTTCTTGAAGAACAGTGCTTCTTTTAGTTTAATTTGGGTGATTCTAAAAATCTAGGTTTTAAATCAAGAGTACGGTCTGCTTCATACGGGTCTCTTTCAAATTAAGAGATTTGCTTTTCTTAATTTTTTTTGATGGCGTTGTCCTTTCCTTGAATGGAATCTTTCATTTTTTCAATTACAAAGACTGAGTCAAAATTAGGAGTATCTCGAGCGGGTGGCGATAGGTCGTTTCTAAAACTTTCTTTAAGGTTTTGATACTTTAATTGTAAAATTTTAAGTGATTAACCTCACGATTGAATAAAAATGTTTTTTAATTCTGTATGTATCATTTTAGAGCCTATCTCATATTTAGAAAGGCTTGCTTAAGTTCCAGCCAACATGTTTGCACATTGTGTAGGCTTCATGCATTTTAGTTAAATCTAGATACAGTAGGCCAGAATTCATTGCAATATAAACACCTTCTTTGGACAAAGCAATCAACATTAAATTATTATTTGCACTAGAATATTTTTCGCTCAATCTCATCATGCCTTCTTTTGCAACATTTAGGTCAACTTCAGCTTCTAAACTCTTCAAAATGTCTTTCATTTCTTTAATTTCTTTAGTTTACAGCCTTTTGAAATTCCCTCAAAAGGTTGCTTTAAGTGTTTTGAAAAATGGAATGACTCGGTGAGATAACATGCTTGGTTTGTTCAAAATCACTTTCCATTCAGTGAGCCCAGTCTGGGATTGTAATTCTCTTTACAGTTTTTTTCAAATTCCCAAAAAAGTTTTGTATGAGTGTATAAAATATTAATTTTCATTGACTCTTTGTTGAAGCACTAAGGACAGCATTACAGGTGTATTTGGCGGATTTCACCGTCAACCGCTTTGATTGGTCTTGAAGGCGGTGGTATTGCTTTTTGAGAGCTTCTTCTATCATTTGATGAGTCTTGAGACCAAAATATTTGCTAGGGTCAATGCTTCTGTGGTGTGAAGTTCAACTAAATAATTTTCATTCTCGGAGTATCAGGTGTGTTGCAATCTTAGCCCTTATGGTCACCCCTAGGTTTTCATTTTGTCATTATTTTCCTCATAGTCGATTCAGTATTCTAGGGTATTCCTTTGTGTGATGTACTAAGCCGGGACATCGATTGTTTTTTAATTTACTTTCATAACCATATATAGAGCAGGCTGAACTTGCTTTGCACGGGTGAGGCATAAAGGGTTCTTGTAGCCAATCAGCTAATTATTCTGTTCATTTATAAATAGGCTATTGTTTACACAACCATGTGACACTGTTTGAAGAGACTGGTCTTGTTTGAATAATTTATCTTTTACCCTTTCTTTTAAAGCTTTCATATCCAAAAAATCTTTAAGGTATTTATTTTCTTTCTGTTTAAAATCCTTTTTCAAAGATGTAACTCTTTCCCATGACTTGTTATGGTACTGGTTAGAAAGCAAGTTGCATTTTCTACAGATGAAGTTCCTTTTTCAAATTTTCTTCCTTAATATTACGGTTAGTGATAACTATTCTCAATTGTTCATCAATCTTTTGTTCTCTTTCTGTTAATTCAAACTTGGACCGCCTTTCATACAGTTCAACGTATTCCTTATATGTTGCAAGTTCAGCAATTAATGAATTATCAACTACTGTGTTCCGTGTTGTATCCGAGACATATTGGGCATGCGGTTTATGCATATCATTAAATATCATCATATAAGCATCATTTGGCACAGAAGATACATTACTTTGTACAACGGACACTGCGTTATCCTTTACATACTGATCATAGGACATCATTATTACTATTCAACTCGTTTTTAGCATGTAAATAACAACATTAGTTTGGTTGTACATCGTCATGCATACTCGTTGGTCTCATGATGTTCACAATGCATTTGATTAGTAGTTGTGCCGTGGGAGCTCTCTCAACATCAGACTCAACAGCATCCACAGTCATCAGCTTTTGAAAACACATTATCCACATTGAGTTAAGTCCTGAAACAGTTGCTCATCCACATCTTTATCAAAGACGTTGTCTTGGTCCACCTACAATAAACAAATAACCGCTGTTATCCAATGCCATCCTATTTCCTTAGGCTTAATTAGCAATATTTGTCTTTGAAGTATTCGGAGTTCTGTGGACGCTTAGGTTGAGTGCAGTTCCTTGCTTGGGCCTATCAGTTTAGTTGCAGTTGTAGCATTAACCTGCATTTGCGTTAACCTGGATTAGCATTCCCAACTTATGTTCTTGGTGTCCCCCATAACCTAGCTACACCTGCACCCTTGCTTGTTCATATCCTTATAAGTCGACCAGTGAACATTCTGAACAAAACCCTTCTGTCTTGAACAGTAGCTTGATTCTGGTTATATAAGTTTCGAGTTGATTATTTGTTAAAGGAAGGTAATTTTATATTGATTGGGTGAGTACTTGGCAATTGTTGTTGGTTAAATTCTCAATAAAGTATGTCCGATGGAGAGAGTCCGACTCAAGTTGAGTGGTTTGTCAGCAAAATATGGGAAAATGAGTGGATGGTGAGAGTTATATGATAAATAGTATATTTGGTGTGAGAACATATGGACATATAAGCAAGAGGATCCTACAGTGTGTTGAGTGAATCGATTCCAAATCATTTTAGGTCTCATTGGCATCTTGTGCCTCGCGTTCTGCTTCAAATAAGATACAACTGATCATAGTTGAGTCGTCAAACTCTATTCAATTTCACTGCTTGTACAAATTGCACCTATTCCAGGCAACGTGTTGTTTCACAAAACTTTGAGTTTAGCTGCATTCTGGACATGGTCATACATTCTCATTAGCTCCCTCTACACCCTCATTAGCTCTCATACTTGGTCATTTTCTTAACCATTCAAATCATCAACACGCTCATCATTACCTTCCCTAGGTCTTCTACGTCTTCCACCTCTACCAACCCGTACACCCGTTCCCCCTCCTAAGGATTAGGCAGCAGGCCGACCAGCACTTCGGGTCCTTATCCTTGGCGGCATTATCTATACGAGGGAGAACATGGGCAATGTTTGGTAGGCAGGAAGACTCGCATATATATAGAATGTCTTACTATATATATAGTTATACACATAACATCACCCTACGGTGTCAACATTGATTTGTGTGAACAACATTACTAAGTATGAGTGAGTTGTGATATGCTTATAACTACGATGACCACCGTACTTATATTTGCATCCTTTCCTAGTCATGTTCAATATTGAACTCATACATTTCAATGACTGACATAACTAAAGCACCAAATCGCGAACACACAAAAGCAAACAAAAGCGGAACACCGCACACATAGATCTTATACGCAACTAAACGAAGAATCTTAGGTTATAGTCTAGGCCAATCCACCTAGTTCTCTATAACCTTGGCTCTAATTACCAATCTGTCACACCCCGACAATGGCGAAAACTCGGGGATGCAACATAATGATCAATCATAACATAATGATTTACAATATAGAGAAACTACAATGCATAAAACTTCAATTCAGTGTTTCGAAGGACCATCTAACCTTGAACACCTCGAGTGATGTCCCAAATCACTATCAAATCCACAATCTCTTACAATTATCCTAAAAAGCCCCTCACAAGGGGTCCAAATCCAAAACTTAAAACCAAAATTTCCAAATACTAAAGCCGAAAACTAAATAAACAAGCAGACTTCACTGAAAATCCAACATTGGGATATTACTTCTAAGCACTGCTTATCACACATCACCAAACTATTCTCCTCTGTTCACTTCACCTAAAAAATGATTACTCCAAAATGTCAACAATTAATCTTGGTAGAGCTCGTAGGTTTGACCTTAAAACCAAAAAAGCTGTGCCATTATTTCAAACAACGGCAATAGTGATATATGGCAGTGAATATATGCAAACAATCCCTGACATAACATCCCCTCTAGTCAATCACCATATGCCACTTACGCACCTAAAGGGCCTACCAGCTGGAGCACTAAAATTAGGAACAGTAAGCTAACTCGCTGGAATGAAAAATTTGGTTTTTCACCTAAAAACACCTAAAAATCACCCTTTTGAACATTTTTGCCTGGTTTCTTTTGCACAACTTGGTATTAGAAGACTATAGCAACTATAAAAACATAAACTTTAACATCATAAACGTCAAGATCAAAGAAAACCAAGAACAAGACTATAAACCTTCAAAAACCAAACTTTTGATCAAAACTAACCAAGAAAACTCACACACAATCTAGCTAATCATCCCATGTGCTCTAATACCAATTGTAGGATATTGGAAATCATAACACAATCGAATGACTAGTGGATTAGCCAAGTTCTAAAGAGAGAAAGTAAGAGAGAACTTTCTAGTGGGAGAAAATGAACTTGTATTATGTAAATGACTAACCCACATCTTTCATGGCATGGAAGAGGCTTATATAGTAACAATAAAACCGGCCATAAGGCCTTAGTAGTGGTCTTACATGTTGGGTTTAATACCCGACCCATTACTAAATGTTATACATTAACTACTTAACTACGAGCAACAATAAACGGTAAAATACACAGGGTGACCGAGTCTTTTTCTAATATCTAACAAGATGCTAGCTGGATAAATCATGTTGAAGATTCATCTTTTACAAGTGGATGGGTGTTCCTGCTTGGGGGAGGTGCCATTTCATAGGCTTCTAAGAAGCAAACATGCATCACTGGTTCTACTATGGAATCTGAGTTTGTAGCATTGGCTGCTGCTAGTAAAGAAGCAGAATGGCTAAGAAACTTGATACATGAGATTCAAATATGGCCAAAACCAATAGCACCAATTTCTATCCGTTGTGATAGTGCTGCCACATTGGCTAAAGCATATAGTCAAATATATAATGGCAAGTCTCGACACTTAGGTGTTAGACATAGTATGATTAGAGAACTAATCAGGAATGGGGTGATTTCTATTGAGTTTGTTCGGTCACAACAAAATTTAGCTGACCACTTGATGAAGGGTTTAGCTAGGGACTTAGTGAATAAGTCAGTGGTAGGAAATCTATTACCTATGAGATACCCATTTCCCTTCTAATACAACGTTAAAAGCTGAATTTAATATGGAAAGCTCATAGCTAGAGATTGGAACACAAGTATTTATCTTCCTGAGGTACGTGTTTAGACTTGCAAGTGATGGTAAGTTGAAGTTTACCTTCTTAATGGTTCTTTTGAAAAAGTGTAATGCAGGGCATGATTAAAAGAAACCACCTATGTGAACATGAAGTTTTGCCACTTTAAGAAGCTTGGACTTGGCTTCCTATAAGTTCATTAATGGATTGGGACACATGGCTTGCAAAGTGTTAAGTAAAAAAACATTAGAGTGTTGTAGAAACTGATGTGTATAGTATCTTCAGGTATTCAAATAGATTGACGGGTTCAATCGTTATAACACCCCGATTTTCAAACATTTGGAATGTGTATTATACTAAGATGAAAATTCAATCGCAAGAAATTTTCATTTATGCATTTGTTTGTTTCGTTTTGTTTGTTATAACATAATTGCATATATCTTTATATATGTTTTAGTAAATCAAGGATTACACTAAAATGGGGGGGGGGGATTTGTTGGTGATTTTAGTGTCATCGGTGGCCATTTAGGTAATGCCGATTTACTAGGGACCAATGAGATTTCATGTTCTGCTCGGATACGAGTTAGGGAAGTGTGGAGTGCACACTCGTTGAGCTACTATGAAATCTATCAAGACATGAAATGCAGAGTTTACGCCGTAAACTATATTTTTATGTCGTAATCCTGCATGGTAACGGACAAAGATCTTTGAGGTTAATTATACCGTAACCTATACAAATAGGTTATGCCGTAACCGATTACCAGTATCAAAGGTTTGTTGGTTACGCCGTAACCAATGATGGTTACGCCGTAACAAGTGAAGTAGTGAAGACATTATGCCGTAAACTAACTTAGTGTTACGCCGTAAACTCATGTTAGTTGGTTGTAAAATTCAGTTTTAACCAACTCTAACTACCCAAAAACTGTTTTAATATCTGTTATAAGATCAGATACATTGGTCTCAGAACTAACAAGTAAAAATAGACATACGAATCCTCTTTTGTTCTTGATTTGTGATCTTGTGCCTAGACACAAATTGTTATTCTTCTTGAGTTATCCCGATAGAGATTTCGTGCAACCCAGGAATATATAGGGTCAAAATACTTTATACAGAAACTGAACTCAACACGATTCAAGTAAGATATCCAGGATTATCACGACACCCTAACACCAAAGATTTCTAACATAATTCTCATTAATCCAAAGGTATAAATACAAGATAGTAGCTTAATTAGAAAATAAGCTAGCTTAACAGGCTAAAGCCTAATACATACTAAAGATAATTATGGGCCAAACCACATATATGGATGCTAATATTAATTTGTTATTATAATCTTTTTCTTGTAGTTTGTAAATGAACCAGATATTAGGTGATGAGGATCACTGGGGTTCATTACACATGTATCCTACTACCTCCGTCCTAAAATTATTGTCCATTTTTCCTTTTTGGTATGTCCCATAATTGTTGTCCACTACTAAAAATACTAGTTGGAATTCTTTAAGTTTACTATATTACCCTCAATAAAAATTGAGTTTTACAAAGCTAAAAGTACACATTAATTAACTGTAAAAGGGTAAAATCATCTTTTGTTTAGCTTTTATAGAAATCTAAGCCAGTAATTTAAGTCAGTTTCTTAAATTGTTATTTCTTGTCTGTAAAAATAATTTTGGGATGTAGATTGTCCTCTCTCTTATAATATATCTCCTCTCCTTTCTCACTCAAAACTCTCTTCTTTTTTATCCTCTCACACCTACCTTTATATTTCACCTTCACACCCACATGATCATCATCATCATGAGTTACCTATTTGTACCACCACCACCGATCTCTTCAAAAAGAGTTTTTGGTTTGTCCACAAACAACTACCACCTAACGACCATCATGAGTTACCTATAAAGTAAACAACTACAACATCTCTTTTAATCAATTTCTTTAAAAAAAGTACAAGGTACCTTTTAAAATATTTCAAGGTTTTGGGGTTGAATGCGCAATTAAAAGATACATTTGAGGTTAGTTTTTGAACATCATGACTTTTTCTTTAATTGGGTAGATTTAGGTCACACGGATCAGCTCTGATTTGATTTTAGCCGTTCATTTGAACGGCTGAGATCTTTTTAAAGGGAATTAAGAATTTAGGCGATTTGGCAATTTCAAATTCAATTGTACTATAAATCATGTATGATAGTCCTTGCTGCACCTTCACATACAACCACACCCTTAAAAAATAAAGCTATCGATGCAAAAGCCGACGGTGGTAACCGTTGGAAACTTATGCCATAAGTTCATAGACGACGATCCAAAAGCTCTTAATAACATGAAGAGCTTTGTAGGACAGTAGTATGTGTTTTTTAAGAGCTTCTGGATCGCCGTCTATGAACTTATGGCATAAGTTTACAATGGTTACTGGTATGTGCTTAACTACACATAACTTTTCCTTAATAAAATGAGCTTAAATAACCAAAAATGGACATAAAATGCTAAATATATGCTTGTTTTGTGTTATTGAATGTGCAGGTAACAGATATACACAAAAAGACGAAAAATGAAGCCAAAACGGACAAAACCGAGCACGAGAATGAAAAGAGCGTGAAAAATCAAAGCCGAAGGCGTATGCATCTTAGTGGGCCAACATAGCTAAAAAATTAATGGGCCAAGACTGGCCCAAATTATAAAGAAAATCGGCCCAAGGAAGAAGCCCAAATAAGGACTTAACGACTGTTAGTCTCCACACCAGAAACATATCACATCGTTAGTCCTCAAGCCATGACATCGTTAGTCCCTACACTAACGCCCGTTACCAGCTTTCTCCTTCATTTGAAATATAATAAAATATGATCCAAAAATGACGCATTGAATGGACAAAGTCAATGCAATAAAGATGCAGTTTAATGTTGATTGGCCAAGATTATAGTTTCCATATGCAGTTACAAAAATAAAAGGAAAGAATCAAAGTCAAGGCACGGTTTTAATGATGATTTGTCCATCATTGGAAGCTTTCCATAAACAAATATGGAATGATATTGAAAGAATTGAAGATTGGTTGTCTTACCTCACAAGGATAAGCACAAGACTTCCCTATAAATAGGGGATGGATCACACAGTGAAGATCATCTAGTTTTAGGAGTAGTGTAACTCTGTTCTAATTATTTACAGTTTTTTTAAGCTTTTTCTTATTCTACTTTTTCCTGCAATTTACTTAATACTCTATTTTTAAGCTTATGTTTAAGCAAGTTTCTTTTCAAGTATTGTAATCTCAAGTTTTCTCAATTAAAAAAATTCAGTTGTTCGTAAATTCGGGTTGGATACTGTTTCGTTGGTTAATGGTCTGAACGAGTTGTGAATCGAATTTACAGGTTGTTCGCATTAAAGGTTTTGATTCATATAGTTAAGCAGCAGATTCGTTTTTTTCATAATCATTTAACAATCATAGTAGCAGCAAGTGGTATTTGCAATTCGTTATTTTTCATTCGTTTATGAGGTTTTTGGTAGCGGCACTTTACTCGTTTTTGTCTTATTTATATTTTTTCAATTAATTAGATTAGTAGATATCAAAACAACAATGGAACGCTTCGAAAAATGGTCTCAATAAGGCATACTATAGCTAATTATGTCATCATACTCATACTTTATTACGTGCATTCTACTATGTAACCCTTGCCCTTTGACAATTTTACTTTTGTCAGTTCTGTTAGAACAAGTACCATGTTGACGGTAGTGAATAAATGTGAATTTTGTTATCTGGTGTTTATGTTGCTTGTGATAATCCTTTTTAGAGGATTTTATCTATGTTGATTATGTTCTGGCAGGTTCATTTCGTAAATAGCTTGAATGCCGAAAAATGAGTCCCGACACGTCCGTTAATGTTCAAAACGAATTTTGGGAAGTTTAATTTAGAAATATGTCAGGTAAATATTCTAAGTTCTTAGAAAAGTATTTTTAAGCCTAATAAAAATACTAGGAAACTTCGGGTAATATTTTAAAGTCGAGAACTTTGAGTCTTAAGAGAACCCGACACAAAATGAAGCAATCTCGAACCCTTGGATACCCATATCCGGTCGAACCCCATGGGGGACATGTGGGGCTTCATTTTTTTGTCTTTTGGTCCCCATGTACTAGTATGTGCTTATATCTTAAGCCAACACATACACTTCATGCATTTTTCTTTCCATCTCAAAACATTTTCTTCCTTTCTCTTCTTGTGATACTCGTCCGACCCTAACACATACACACACACACTTAAAATTTTGGCAACTTGATCAAAAACATGAAGACATAGAAGTTTTGGGTTGATTCTAGTATTCGGGTTATCATTTAAACTACGCTTGGGTTGTCGGATTGTGTCTTAAATTGCTTTCAAAACCCTCTTTGTAAGTTTTCTAAATTTTAATTTAATTTGTACTTTTGAATGTCTAATGATGCGTAGAAGCAAGTTGTACAGTGTGTTTGCTAAAAATCGAACAAGAAAATTTTACGAAAACTAATAAAGGGTGCATGTTTGGTTCGAATAAAGAACAAAAGAGAACAAGGGTATGTTATTTTTATGTTGTGTTTGTGATGGTTGAAAAACATCTATTTGCTATTTAGCTTATTTTGGTTAGTAGTTTATTTGGCTTATTTATAAGCACTAATGAGCTTATTTAGGCTTATGATGGTTCAAAAACCACAAGGACAAGGAAACAAGTATTTTTGGATAATTACCTTTTATGTCGTATTTTTGTGGACTATTTTGATAGCTTATGGTAATAATCAAATGTACTACGTAGCTTATTAGCTTATTTAAAAGCTTAATATATTTGTTTGGAGCGTAAAAGGGCTCACGGCCCAATAAGCCCAATAAGTCGTGGCTTATTGTAGGCTTATTATGGTTCATTATTGTGGTCCAGATTATTTTGGTAACTATCGTTTGGGCTTATATTTACTAATGGGATTTAGTATTGGGCCTAAATCGTATTTTATACTACGATAAATTAATAGACTCTGAATTGGCCTTAAAAGCCCATAAGAGAAAACTAGTCGTTTACGTTTTTAAACAAGACTTTGGAAGAACGAACATACTAAAGTGATGAAATGGAAAGTCGTTGGGAGAGGTGTTTAGAAAAACGTTAGGGAAATAGATTTATGAAATTTTTGTCTGAAAATGGTGACTAGGAAAAAAGTGTTTTGAAATTGAGGTTTGTGAAACCCTTGAAAACGTTTATAAACAATAAAAAAAAAATAAACGAGTTCATGTCGCTTTTTGTAAATTTCTATACTTGGAATTTTCTTACTCAAAACTTACTTTTACGAAAAATTAATAAAATATTATTATTTTATTAAGTCGACTAAAAGACAAAAAAAATACATATTTTATAAATATAAAATATGAAACTTATCTGAGTTGTTTTATGAAAATATACGTTTAATTTCTTATAAGCTATGCAATTAATTAAGGTAACTAAGGTTACCGAATGGATGTTCCAAAGTATATAGGTCTATTATTTAGTTATCTTATATTACTTAACTATTTTACTTATACAGTATAAGTATATTATACGAAAGTATCAATTGGAGTATGTTATTTTGATCTAAGTCGTCAACCACCACACACAATAACGTGTAAGGGTAATTTATTTAGAATAAAGTACTGTGAAATGGTACATAGGTATTATTGGGGGGGGGGGGGGGGGGGGGGGGGGGGGGGGGGGGGGGTGGGGGTGGGGTTGTGTTGGGGGGGTGTTGGGGTTGGGGGTGGTTGTTGTGTGGGGAAGAAATTGAGGTGGGTTAGTTTTTTTAGTGTATATAATTTTACTTATAGTAATAAGTATAGTATACAAAGTTCAATGAGTAAATGTTATTTTGATCTAAGTCCAACTCAACCCGACCACACCACACATACCGCGCACAAACGTTCATACTGAGCGGTCTCTACCTCTATGCATCAAACTATAAAACATCGTTTTAACCCAACGCATTCTTACTCTCGTTATGCATCATGCAACCTAGACAGTATCATGCGTACTCTCTTAGTTTTCTAGTTTGAATTACCGGTATAGCTGTAATCGTTAGCATTAGAGACTATTTGCTCGTAGCTCTACATGATCTCTTGTCTCTTGTTAAGTTATCTTAGTGTGTATGCGTAGGTCATAAGTCACCTTATAGACGTTGTAGTTAGTACCTTCTAGCACTGCCTTGAAGTCAAATATAGCTTCACATCCGTTGGATAGTAAAGATTTGAGTAACTGAGCTGAGATATAGGTTCTAATAGCTAGCATTCTTCTCTATTTAAATCTTTTTCACTTGGAATAGAGACTCATAGAAGTTGATTTTGAGCTCTAATCTGAGGTGCACTACACAAACACAGACTATTAACTAATGTCATGGAGCTAGAGGAGACTATGCTCCATTTATATCGTGTCAGATTTGTTTTTCTTGGGACAAAATAGTATATGATGCTAATAAAATAGATCTAAAAATATGCTATATGAATGAATGAGAGATTGGTAAATATGATGTTGAACCTTTCTGTGTGGATCTATTTATAGCATGGACTTGCTATGGAGTTTGAAATGAGATGTTTTATTTGTCGCCCTATATATAGCTTCCACCTGGTAGGTTTAGGTGCGTGTGAATTGAAATTAAGACATTGCGTGCAATGGTCCATATGGATGAGGATTTGATAGCATGGAGTTGCTAGGAGAGGGAGAGCGCGAGGATAATTGGAGTGTGCATGTATTTCACTTTATATAGCCAATATGACGCACACTTGAAATATTGGCACAGCGCAACTGGTGAGTATCTGTCAAACCTACGAGCTCACCTAACGAGAGCTCTATCTATGACCCGTGGTTTTCGCGTTATATACACACATTAGGTATGAGAATTATCAGTGAAAGCTGTTAAAAGTTTAGCATACCTTATGAGTATTGTATGATACTGGTGAGAGTATGTCCTACGTTGTCGTTTACATATAGCTTAAGTTCAACACACATTGAATTGTGTTTTGTGAGATTTACGAGCGAGTAGAGTGATCCCCCTTGGGTACACAGGTGAGAGTGAGGAGGAGGGAGGGGGAGTGAGTGAGCTAGAGTATATGGAATGTGTTCTTCGTCTATACTAAGGTCACTCAAGTATGTACTTGAGATAGAAGATCATCATAACACTTTTCATTAATGCATTTTAGATTTCTCTATATTGTATCTTATGTTATGATTGATCATTCTTCGTCGCATACCCTGATTTTCTGCCTAACTCAGGTGAGGACAGATTATTCTCAACGCCGTTATAGAGACACACTAGTCTATTCCCGTCAGATTAATATCGGAGGACGCGGGGTGCGAGGTATGGTGCTCGAGAGCTGAAGCCATGAACCTCTAAAGGTAGGGGTGGGCATTACACACGGGGATGGAGACTGCGAGCATAAACGCGTGCAATACACACTATATATCTATTAGAAGTCAATCTTTGAAATGTTAGACTCAATATTGGGACAACTAAAAGGATGCGAGTATATATGGCGCCACGTAATATAATGTTTCACAACCCACGCTATTCCGGTAAAAATTTTCAACGAAATCGTGTTTGACACCTTAGACTTATTATGCGTACTATAGTATATTAGTTATCTTATTTAAACCTTCCGCCTACCAACGTTACCTATGTCCTCCCTCGTGTAATAATGCCGCCAAGGATGACGACACAAGTCTACGTACAACTGCCAACACCACGAGGAGTAGGATAGGTGACGATTGGTAGAGAGGTGGTAGAACAAAGTTCAATTTGGTGATCATGTAATGTAGGATTTGATGGTCAAGGGTCAAGTAGGGTGGTCAACGTAGTGATGTGAATGATGGGTTGACGGATCTCCTCGACTCTCCATATCATCGTCACAACAGCTAGCATAACTTACTTCTCCTACTATCTAGCCTCAAGTAGGCAACCAAGCAACAATCAGGAAATCCTTAGGAAATCAAAACGCAATCTGTCAATGACAACATCCAGGGTGATGTTTAGGTAAGTGCATTATGAACATACAACACATAAGTTGTACCTATTAAAGGTTCTAGCTTGTAACCCAAAAGAGGAATGACGGGAAGAGGCTATAGTCTATACCCTTGGAATAGAAGATGGAGTCAGTTCAGGACATGAGTAGGTGTGAGGAAAACTAAAAGGTGAAGTATATTGCGGGTTTATTTGTCGGTAAGGCTCTTACGTGGTGGAACTCTTTGATCCACACACGAAGCAAAGCGGCCGCTATTAGGATGTCATGGGAAGACTTTAAGAATTTGACAAGAAAGGAATTTTGCTGGTCAATGAGATGTAGAAACTAGAACTGAGTTCTGGAACCACGTCCCATGGTCGTGCTGGCCATGCTGCGTATACTGATAGGTTCCATGAGTTGGATAGGTTAGTTCCTCACTTAGTTGCCCTGAGAACAAAAGGATTGAGAGGTACATTTATGGCCTTACTCCAAAAATCCGAGGGATGGTGGCAACAACGGAGCCGACAACAATTCAAAGGGTTGTGCAGAAGGTTGGGACACTAATAGATGAGGCCATTAGGAATGGATCACTGAAAAAGAACCATAAGACAGATAGGATTAGCGAGACTAATAGAGATAGGAATGTGAGAGATGAGAACACGAGGAGTAGGACTGGGAATGCTTTTGCTACAACCACTAACCCAGTAAGGAGAGAGTACAATGGAATAATCCCTGAGTGTGTAAGCTGTAACCTACACCACCCACCTAAGATGCCTTGTCGGGCTTGCTTTAACTGTAGCCGCCCTGGACATATGGAAAAGGACTGTAGAGTGGCTCCTAGGATGGTGAACCCGGTGAATGCTAGAAACCCAACTGCTGCTCCTGGAGCATGTTATGAGTGTGGAGGAACCGATCATTTTAAGGCAGCATGTCCTAGGTTGAACCAAGCACAAAGGCCAGGAGGAAACCGTCCAAACCAAGTTTTTTATAATAATGGGGGACAAGGTCGTGGGAACAATGGTAACCAGGCACGTAAAAGGGTGTTTATGCTGGGAGCAGAGGAGGCTCGCCAGGACCCAAACATCATGACGGCTATGTTCACTTTAAACGATCACTATGCTACAACCCTATTCGATTCTGGTGCCGACTATAGTTTCGTTTCCACTACTTTTATACCTTTGTTAGGCATATAGCCTAGTGAATTAGGATTCAGTTATGAGATTAAGACAGCTAGCGGGCAGCTAGTAGAGATTGATAAAGTTATTAGGGGTTGCAAAATAGAAATAAAAGGTCACATGTTTGATATTAATTTGATATCGTTTGGAAGCGGGGGTTTCGATGTGATCATAGGAATGGATTGGTTGTCCAACCATAAAGCCGAAATAATTTGTCACGAGAAGGTAGTTAGAATACCCCTACAAGACGGCCAAGTACTTAGAGTTATAGGAGAAAGAATGGTATGTGTTTAATTACACATACCTTTTACCTTTAAAAACAAGTTAAAATAACCAAAAACGGACTTAAAATGCCAAATATATGCTTGTTTTGCTAATTGTGTTGTGCAAGAACGGATATCTAAGAAAAGGACGAAAAACGAAGCCAAAACGACAAAACCGGACACGGAATGGAAAAGCGTGGAAAAGACAAAGTCAAAACAGAGCCCAAGTGTGAAAAAGTCAACCAAAGTCAACCCCGACAAATCCAAAGTCAAAAAGTGAAGAAAAATAAGCTTAGGGGCCAAAATTGCCAAGTCCCTAACTTATTTAATGAAGGAAATGAAGACAATGCTTGTGAGGGACCCAATCTGCCATTTCACCAAAGAAATACCACAAGGGGTGTTCCTGCCAAGGCTCTAAACTTGTACTCCACATGGACTAAAATTGCAATAACACTTATATCCCTGAGGGGGTGTTTCTGCCAATTTCCAAACTATCATTAAACACAAGGACGAAATTTGCAAAACATATATAACCTTTGAGGGACTATTTGTGTCAAACTCCCAAACCCCACACCCCTGTTTGAATTACTGTACATCTTCTACACCATTTCCCGCCAATCACCCAAACCCCACATCCCGTCATAATCAAACCTCGTTGACCTCCCCACATCACTCCAAACCTATCACCCTCATAAACCCCACCCCCCACGTGGTCCTTGTCCAAGCTGGCAATCCAAAAAACCTCATTCGATCAATGGTTGAAAACTTTTTGAGTGGGCAACAAGAAAAATGAAGGGTTCAGATTGAAGTGTGTTTCTACTCACAACAAACACAAGACGTGCATTTGTCTCTTAAAAGAAGCACAAAGACACAAGGGACAGAAAAAGACAAAAGTGGAAACCCTAGCTAGTAGTTAGTCTATATAAGCTTTGTAAGCCCTTGAGGCAAAGTAGTAGTTTTTAGAGTTCAGTGTCTCTACAAAGAAGCACAAGAGGAGAAGACAGAAGACCAAACCCTAGCTTATTTGGCTATAAAAACTTTTGTAAGCCATTGTGGCAAAGTAGTTAGTTTTTTTTTGTGAGTTTAGTTCAGTTAAAAATTTAAGGTTTAACATTTTATGTACTTGTATTCTTTTTAAGGTTAATGAAAAATTTCAGCTTATATTTTTATGTGTTCCAAGTTTTCCATTTTTTTACTTAAGCTCATATAATACTTCATATAAGCATTTTTACTAAGCCTGTTTTAAACTATATACAAGAAAGACCAAAAATTCAAAAAAGAAAAAAAAGTTACTGTTGGATTAAGCTAAGGATGAATGGGCAGGAATGGATGGCTCATTGGGTGCTTAGTATAGCTTATTTATAAGCTAAGGGGTAGGATTAGAGCTTATTTAGGTTCATACACTCCTGTTTTGAGCAAGGATCAAAGGTATACTTCTTTTTAAATTTTGCTTAAAATTTACTGTAGCAAGCTTAATTTCAGCTTATTTATGTCTTATTGTGCTTATTTGCTGTTGCTTTTTACCTTTTAGTGCTTAACCATGCTTGTTTAATACTTGTTTTTAAAATTTAGTGCTTAATTTAGTCTTTACAAGTGTTAAAACCCGTTTTTAAAATTATAAAGGGGTGTTTGATACAAGCCCAAAATGGGTCAAAATAGCAATGTCATGGGTTGGGACCATTTAGCCAACTTTGGCCAACTTTAGTGAGTCTTTTGAGTCTGTTTTCCAAATTTTTTTAAGTTCAAAAAAGTGTTTTTAAGTTTTCACATTAATTTCTTAAGTCTGCTAGTTTTAAAGAGGGGTCAAAAAGCTTATTTGCTTAAGGTTTAGAAACCTTGAGTTTTAGTTTCAAAGTGTGTCATTTGTGAGTGTCTAAACAAGTTCTTAAAAGTGTTTTGAGTCATTTGTCAAAACTGCCAAATTTTTGTGTCATCTCCTAATACAAGAAAAAGCCCTTTTTCATAAACAAAAACCAGCAGGTTTAACTTGTTTTTAGCAAATGGAATTTTGAATATAAGCTCTTTACAAGCCCCTTTTAATCTGTTTACCAGCTATTTTTCATTTTAAGCCTATTTGACAGCTTATTTCAAGCTGTCAAGTTAAGCCCCTATTTTTTTGTTCATTTCCCCTGGTGCTAGACACCCTTTTTCAAGCCCACTTTTCTAGCTTATTTGGCCTTAAGCCCTTAGTTCTTTTTAGCTTTTTAGACTGCCCTTAGGTCCATTGATAAGCCCTAGTAGCCTTAAGCCTTATCTCCCCCCTAGAGTGCTTAATCCTAAGCACAAAAGTGGCCATTTGATTTTTTTTAAGCATAGTATAGGAGACAGCTTATTCTTGTTCCAGCTTATTTAGTACTTTTTAATTGCTATCTTAGTGTTCTTACTTGCTTATTGAGGGTGCTGTTGTGCCTATGTTTGCTTATTGTTCACTTTCCTTGCTTATTTTGTGCTAACAGTCAAAAAGAAAAAGCCATTTTTGCCTTAAGCTTAGTTAAGCTTTGCCTGTCTATTTTAGCCTTTCCAGCTTATTTTAAAAGTTGTTAAATTTTAGTGCATAATGCTTATTTAGTAGTGTTAGATAATTCCCTTTAAGCTATTGTTAAACATGTAGCTTAATAGTCCAAAAAGTCCCCAAGAAACAGCCCGTTTAAACCTAGCTAATACAACAAACTGCCAACAAAAGCCTCGTTTTCCACTTATTTTTAGCTTTTCTAAAAAGCTGTAGTTATGAAAAATGATAAGCTCAAGGTGCTTATCAAGTTTGTGTAAAAAGTTTTGTAAAAAAAGAGGAGATAAGGGGAAACCCGGGTGAGCAAGACTCGAACCCGGGTCTCTCCCTCAATACACCTCTTTTATAACCAACACCACTTACGCGTCCCTGGTCTTTTCTGTTAGAACCACTTGGGCACTTGGTATTTAAGGGTGTTTTGCCATAATAGTGTATATAGCTCGTTTTGAGCTTATTTTCGGCTTATTTATAAGCCGAATTTTGGGCTTCTTATTTTTCTTAGGTAGGATTTAGGGTCTAGTATTTTAGGTAATTTTTTCAGAATTTTTAAAAAGATTTAGTATTTTTTTGATAATTTAATTTCGTTACAAAATTTTAAAAATCTAAAAAAATACAAAAATTATCAAAAAAATATTTTTT
>BQNB010023963.1:31271-36271 GCA_026074375.1 Tanacetum coccineum | reverse complement strand
ATAAACCCTAAACCCTAAACCCTAAACCCTAAACCCTAAACCCTAAACCCTAAACCCCAAAAACCAAAACCCTAAAACCTAAAACCCTAAACCCTAAACCCTAAACACTAAACCCTAAACCCTAAACTCTAAACCCTAAACCCTAAACCCTAAACCATAAACCTTAAACCTTCATAGTTAAAAAAATAGAGTTTTTTTGGCGGGAAAACTTGAGTAAAATTTAATTTTTATAGTTAACCCTAAACCCTAAACCGTAAATCCTAAACCCTAAACCCTAAACCCTAAACCCTAAACCCTAAACCCTAAACCCTTAACCATAAACCCTAAACCCTAAACCCTAAACCCTAAACCCTAAACCCTAAACCCTAAACCCTAAACCCTAAACCGTAAACCCTAAACCCTAAACCCTAAACCCTAAACCTAAAACCCTAAACCAACCCTCAAACACACACCCAATCCATACAAAATTTTACTTACCATATTTACACACATTCCTACAACATATCTAAGATGTCCTTAGGTGTTTAGAAGGGTTAGTTTAAAGTTTACAAGTGTTAAAGCAAGAAAGTTAGGATTTTCTCATTAGGGTTGATATTGTGTTCTTCATCATCTTGCACTTTCTTAAGGTCTTCTAAACTCATACTTTTCAATACTTTACCTTCATATTTTGCATGCTAGTTATCTTGTTAAATCACCACCTAGGATTTTATTTTCATGTGTTATAAAATATAAAGATATTATCATGGACATTACTTGAACTAATGATTGACTAGAGTACCTAAAAATATATGAGACTTGTGGTATAAAATATGGTAGAGGACTTGAAGTATTACATTTATGCCAAAAAGTTTATAAAAATAAGTTTAAATACTTGTTATATAAAGCCTCCAAATAAACTGTTTTAAAACAGAAAATAAAACATGTATTTTATATTTCATTAAAATACTACATGTTACAAGGATCGTAACTATAACACCTCATGTTTTAGGTCATTGTACGACATTATGTAATGCACAATTTATTTTTAGGGTTTTACGCGTTTTCTCTTAAACCGTAAACGTTAAGTTAAATCGCGTAAACTAAAAATGATCATTCAATGTAAACGGGCATTAAACAATTAAATGTTTAAACAAGTGTTATTTGATTATTTAGAGGATAATTATTAACATTGCACATTTTATTTTTATTGGTTACGTTAAGTGTTTACGTTTCACGATAAAGTACGTTTAAGCCTTCCCGGAAGCACGTTAACTTATCTACGCTTCATCAAATACCCAAAATTTATACTCAATACTTAAAGTTTATTTAAAACTTCAAGTATTTATCACTTTATACATATTCATTATGAAGGAATTCAAATCATAACTTACAATGTACAAGTTATACATTTTTCTAAGTCTATACTACATTATACTTTATATAATACAAGTAAACATTATATAAATGATCAAGCACATATCTAACTTATACATATACATATATTTCATGTATAATGACTAGGATAAGCCAAGAAGAGTCACCAAGTTGGTGACTAAGGCCCTAAATATCTAGATATTACAAAGATCATAGGGAACCAACTCTTACACCATGAAATACTTGGCTAATTAACCTTGTGTAAGGGTTAGAAAGTGACCATGGTTAGGTTAGTTAGATATTTTCATAATAAATAGCAAGCATGCACTCTTCCTTTCATAAACACTTAACGAAAATCACAAAAACCTCTCTTTGTCTCTCTTATACCCCACGACTCAAAAACCTTGCCAAACAAAATCCATAGCTTGATTTTCTATCATTATACAAGCATACACACATCATATCTAAGGTATTCTAAGGTGTTTTCAAGAGTTGGTTCACCATTTGCAAGCAAGGAATCAAGAAAAGGAAGAAAGGGTTTACTTGGGAAAATTAGGGTTTTCACCTTATATTTTCAAGCCAAGGTTGTTAATCACAAGGGTGTGATTGTTATTCTTATCTCTACTCATCCACACAAGGTTATATATAAAGCTTAATCATTTTATAACTAAGATTTTATGTGTTCATATGTTAGATTTAGCTAAATCACCATTTAGGGTACTTTTGAATATGTAAAATGGATTTTTACATATGATTAATGTTTTGTAAACTTATTTACATGTCATATGGATGATAATATTATGTTAAAATGAATGTATAAGTGTTTTATCATGATGCTTAAGAATAAACATGTTTAAGTGCAAATTAGGGTTTCTAAAAGTCAACTTATGAGTTACAAGTAAAAATGGTAAAATAACATGTTAATCTTGTTATCTTGGACTCACATGAACAAAACATAACCTAATGGACCTAATATATGTAAGACATAAGATATTAAGGGTTCTAATGGGTTTGTAACAAAGGTAAAGCAAAAATCCCTAAAAACAAGTTTTAAACACATTTGGCAAATAATATCTTAGGGGTTGTTTGTATTCCGAAATTACATATATGTTTTATGATTTTATAAAATACTATACATGTCACAGGATCGAGGTTGTCATAAAGAAACTCTGAAAAACCGATTAATAACGAAGAAGATACGCCATTTACAGAGTTTCTATAGTTAATACTTTTATAAAACAAATTTTTATAAAACGTACTAATTCACCTTAGAAACTTAGTACTTTTATAAAACATAATAATATGATAAAACTTTCAATTACAAGAACGTGTTCGAAAGAATCGCTAAAAACGGAGCTATAACGAATAAGATACGACAAAACGGTTTTACGTTAATTAAAAGTATAAAAACGATTATATAGCTGTTATGAACAGTAAAAAACACTATTCATCACAGAATCTCAAAAACCTAAGAATGTGATTTTATGATCACCCGTCTTCATACGAAAGCGTGGGCGTAAGAAACGCGAGCAACGGACTTAAAACGGCAAAACTAGGTCATTTTTACTAAAGAAGTAATCAAAACGTTTTTACTTACGATTCACTTAAACAAATAGATGATGAATATCTATATAGATTAAATAATGTTATTAGTTAATCGAAGTGCTATAATTACTAGGGAAGTTTTCATAATGAGGCCTCTTTCGGATGGCGTATTGACTAGTTTGTTGGATTTACATTTAAAAGTGTCCAACCCTCGTAAACGTCCTGTCAGAACTCTTAAATTTAGATAGGCCCGAAACGATATACATGATAACTATATAGGATTATATGCAGTTGTTGTTAGACAACATACTTGATTTTTGATTCGACCTATATTAACTAGGTTGCATTCGAGCGTTAGCGTGACGCGTTTTTACTTGGGATATTTTGTTATCAGTTTACTCACTCGAGGTGAGTTCATAGCCCCATGTTTTACAATTATTAATTTACAAGTTTTTGGGGTGAGAAACATATGCATGTTTTACAAATTGGACGCAAGTGTATATTTTATCATGATTACGTGTTGCCTAAGTAGCGATAACCCACTATGCCCATGAATCATGAACTGTCAATTACTGGAATGTGAGCACGAGTGATTATAGATAGATCTATTTGGGATTGACCTCCCCGTTCGGGTGACTAGCTATCACTGGAAACGAACGTATATCATGTCGGATACTGGATGTTATGGGTTGAACATCATCACGGGCAATGTAGGCAATATTTATATATTGTATTCAATTATGTCGAGCTTCGGTGTCATGAGCTTAGGCAAAAGTAATTACATTTTAGTGATGTCTGCATTTGTTGCATTATCACTGGGAAAGTCTTGCGGTCCTGCATACACACTTACATAAACCTATGAAATTCACCAACTTTATGTTGACGTTTTTAAATGCAATGTTTTCAGTCATTAAGCACGATGTTGCGAAGGATACAATGGTGGTTATATTATGAAGTCAAGCCAATAAAGATTTAGTCGCATTACATTTTTGTGTACTGTTACGGGCTGAAATCTTTGTAATAATACACAGTAAACAAGTAAAGCTCGGCTTTTGTAATACATACTTTATTAAATCCAATGTATCGTTTTAAACGACTTTTTTGTCGTTCTTTATATCGTGTGATGTGATGCTGAGAGTAACAAGGTCCCCTGACCTTATTCCGCTGCAACCCCATTTGGGTGATGTTACAGATTGTATCAAGAGACAAGTATAGAGATCCGGTCAAAAAATGTTTTTTGCTGGACTATAACCATTTTCAAAACATTGCATACATACAAAGGTTTTTTTACTTGTGTATTCATATACAAATTATTGCATTAGTCGGTTAGGCTATATACATGCATAATTAATATACGTGTTTATAATATATTACGTATATAAGGATAATAGTCTTATATTAATATACTTATATAAGTCACTTTTGATTTTTCAGTTTCGAGCATGTCAGATTCGGAAGATTCTACGGTCACGTATACTGAGATACCCAACCCTTATGAGGACCCATCAGACATGGGGTCACCAGGAGTCGAGGGACCTATTTTTCAGGATCCACCATCTCCAGATTATGTGCCTGGCCCTAAGGAGCCAGAGCAGGCACCACCTTCACCCATCTATGTACCATTTGTTCCGGAGCCTGTTTACCCGGAGTTCTTACTAGGGGATGATGAGGTATTCCCGGCTGAGGAGCAGACAATGCCTGCTGCTGACTCACCTACTCATCAGTCACCAGGGTATATACCAGAGTCCGACCCTGAGGAGGACCTAGAGGAGGATGACGAGGAGGATCCTGAGGAGGATCCAGCCGACTATCCTGCTGACAAAGGAGACGACAGGAATGATGAGGAGTCATCTGATGATGATGTAGAGGAGGAGTACTTAACTCCTGCCAACCCTGCAGCTATTGCTTATTCAGCTGACCAGGACTCATACCTTGCTTATCGCGTCACGGCTAGGATGTCCATCCGACCCTAGGCGCCGGCACCATTCCTCTCCGAGGAAGTTGCTGAGAGATTGTTAGCCTTACATACTCCACCACCATTACCTTTCTCTCCATACTCATCACCACTTCCTCAGATACCCTCTCCGCCATTACCTATACCA
>BQNB010023963.1:0-30290 GCA_026074375.1 Tanacetum coccineum | reverse complement strand
CAACCTAAATTGGGCCTTTGGTATCCAAAAGATTCATCTTTTGATTTGGTAGCATACACTGATAGTGATTATGCTAGAGCAAGCTTGGATAAGAAGTCTACAACAAGAGGTTGTCAATTTCTTGGAAGTAGATTGATATCATGGCAGTGCAAGAAACAGACAGTGGTTGCAAATTCCACAAAAGAAGCTAAATATGTGGCTGCTTCAAGTTGTTGTGGATAAGTGCTTTGTGTTCAGAATCAATTACTTGATTGTGGGTACAATTTCTTGCATACCAAAATCTTTATTGATAGTAACAGTACTATTTGCATAATTAAAAATCTTGTTTTCATTCAAAAATGAAGCATATAGAGATTAGACATCACTTTATTAGGGATTGCAATGAAAAGAAGTTGATTCAAATGGTTAAAATCCATACTGACAAGAATGTTACATATTTACTTACAAAAGCTTTTAATGTAAGTAGATTTCAATATTTGATTGCTAGTATTGGAATGCTAAATCTTTGAAATCTTTTATCTCTTTATGTTTTTGTAGAATTTTGTATGAATTAGTACTATTATTCATATCATTAAAAGTTTCTGCTGTTAAGTATAATTAGTTTTGCTAGTTATACTTAATACTGCTAAGTTAATGTTGTTAGTTATACTTAATACTGCTGGTATAATTAACATTGTGAAAATTGTAAGAAAAAGAATTTAGAGAGTTGGTGAGAATAAAAACAGAAAGAGAGATAAGTGGAATAAAAACAGACAGAGAGTTTTGGTGAGTAAAAGAATTGAGAGAATTTATGAGTTGAAAAACAGAAAGAGAGTTGTTTAAAAACAAAAACAGAGAATTGTGAGTAAAAAGAATTTAGAGAAATCAAAAACAGACAGAGAGTTTTTGTGAGCTAAAATGTTAATTTGATAATGGAAAAGCTGATTAGAATGGAATTGGAGTTAATGCTGGTGATTCAAAGTTAATGCTGCTAGGCATAAACTTACTTCTGCTGAGGAAAGTTAATGTTGTTAGGCATAAACTTACTATTGCTGGAGAAAGTTAGTGCTGCTAGGCATAAACTTACTGCTGCTGGGGAAAGTTAGTGCTGTTAGGTATAAACTTACTGCTGCTGGGGAAAGTTAATGCTACTAGGCATAAACTTACTACTACTGTTGAAAGTTAATGCTGCTAGGCCCAACTTATAACTGCTGGTGAACGTTAATGCTGTTAAGGGTAGTTTCATAAATACTTCGACTAAGGGTTTCATTCACTCATTTAATCGATTTCATTCAATCATATACTCTCTAATCATAAACCCTAACTCAATTTCATCATTCATCATCAAAACCCAACATAATGACGACCTTACAGTTTGCTGATACTCACAATTTAGTCGCGTTTTTGGCTAAACCTGCTGAAAGTGAAGGGTTTAAGCAGATAATGGATTTTTTTAATGCAAACACTATCAATTATGCACTAACGGTTAATCCTACGATCTATACTTCATGTATTGAACAATTCTGGGCTATTGTCAAGGCAAAAGTTGTCAATGGGGAAGTACAGTTACAATCCCTAGTGAATGAGAAGAAGATAATTGTTACTGAAGCATCTATTAGAAGTGACCTTCAACTGAATGATGAGGAAGGTACGGATTACTTGCCAAATGCTACCATTTTTGAAGAACTTACAAGGATGGGGTATGAAAAACTTTCACAGAAGCTTACATTCTATAAGGCATTCTTTTCTCCTCAATGGAAATTCCTTATTCATACCATTTTGCAATGCCTAAGTGCTAAGACTACTGCAAGGAATGAATTTAGTAGCGCTATGGCTTCTGCAATCATCTGCTTAGCTACAAACTAGAAGTTTAACTTTTCAAAGTACATATTTGAAAGTATGGTGAACAACTTGGATAATGCTGGTAAATTCTTGATGTATCCACAGTTTGTACAAGTCTTTTTGGATAAACAACTGAGGGGATGCAAAGTCACAAGAGAATTTATGTTACACCCTCTCACACTAAGAAGATTTTTGGAAACATAAGAATGGTAGGGAAAGGCTTTTCTGGAAGGAACACACCCTTATTTCCTACAATGATGGTACAGGATCAACAAGAACAGGGTGAAGGTTCAGAAGTGCCAACTTATCCCCATCACACACTCACTATTATTCAACCATCAACATCTCAACCCCGAAAGAAACAAAGATCAAGAATGCTAAAGAGAAAGGACACTAAGGTACCTTAGCCTAGTGGTCCTATAACCAATGTTACATATGAGGCTATCTATGAGGAGAGGGATAACAGTTCGGAAAGGGCTGCCACTACTGCTACTGGCTTAGATGCAAAGCAGGATATGGGTAACATAGATAAGCCCCAATCCAAGGCAACACCTAATGAACCAAGTTGCCTAGGAACTAGTTCAGGTGGTAGTCCTAGGCGCTAAGAAAACATGAGGGATACAATTGCTCAGACTAGGTCTGAGAATGTATCTAAAATTTCCAATGATCCTTTTCTCGTAAGAGGTAATACACTTCGAAGTGGTGAGGATAGATTGAAACATCAGGAATTGATGGAATTATGTACCAACTAGCAAAATAGAGTTATTGATCTGGAGAAAATAAAGACTGCTCAAGCTCAGGAGATTACAAGTTTAAAATTAAGAGTCAAGAGACTAGAGAAGAAACGAGGGTCAAGAACTTACAAGCTTAAAAGATTATACAAGATTGGTAGATCTGTAAGAGTGATTTCCTCTGATAAAGCTAGTTTGGGTGATCAGGAGGATGCATCTAAACAGGGGAGGAAAATTGATGATATTGATAAAGATACAGAGATTACATTAGTTTATGAAACTCAGGAGAGGTATGGTGATGAAGAAATGTTTGATACATATATTCTAGATGGTGATGAGGTGTTAGCAGAATCAGAAGTTACAGTTAAAGATGTGAATTTAAGTGTTGATGAAGTCACTTTGGCTCAAGCACTTGCATCTTTGAAAAGTGTAAAAGTTCAAGAAAAAGCCAATGTTGTAGAAGAGCTAAGTGAATCAATAACAACAACACCAGCACTTACAACAACAACTGCTGCTACAACAATTACAACTGTTAGCACAAGACCCAGAGTAAAAGGGCTTGTTATTCATGAAGAGGAGCAAACAACTACACCAACAGTTTCTTTACAACAACCATCACAACTCAAGGTTTAGGACAAGGGTAAAGGCAAAATGGAAGAACCTAAGAAGCCTATGAAGAAGAAAGAACTAATCAGGCTTGAAGAAGAAATTATTTCAAAGTTACAAGCTGAATTTGATGAGGAAGTAAGACTTGCAAGAGAGAAAGCTGAAAAAGAAGAAGAAGCCAACATTGTTGCATGAGATAATGTGCAAGCAATGATATATGTTGATTATCAAATGGCTCAACAAATGCAAGCAGAAGAACAAGAGTAGTTGATTATTGAAGAGAAATCAAAGTTATTTATACAACTTTTAGAAGCAAAAAAGAAACACTTTGCAGCAATGAGAGCTCAAGAAGAGAGGAACAAACCACCAACTAAAGCTTAAAAGAGAAAAACAATGTCTACTTATCTAAAAAAACATGGCTAGATACAAGCATAATCAATTGAAGAACAAAAGCTTTGATGATATTCAGAAGTTATTTGACAAAGCTATGAAGAGGGTAAACACATTTGTAGATATGGATACAGAATTGGTAGAAGGCAGTGAAGTAAGAGCAGAAGGCAGTGAGATAAGAGTATAAGGAAGCTCTAAGAGAGCAGAAGAAGAGCTGGAACAAGAAAGCTCTAAAAAGTACAAATTGGAAGAGGATAAAGAAACAACAGAGCTTCAAAGACTAATAGAAGTTGTTCTTGATAAAGAGGAAGTAGCAATTGATGCTATTCCTTTGGCTACTAAGCCTCCAAGCATTGTTGACTGGAAGTTCTACAAAGAAGGAAAGAAAAGCTATTACCAGATAATCAGGGCTGATGGAAGTTCAAAGATGTACTTAGTGTTCAGTCATATGCTTAAAAGTTTTGACAAAGAAGACTTAGAAACTTTGTATAAGTTGCTAAAAGCTAAGTATGGATCAACAAGACCAGTGGAAGACTTAGATTTAGTTTTATATGGAAATTTAAAGACAATGTTTGACCCATATGTTGAAGATCAAGTATGGAAAAATCAATCAGACTATAGAGTATTAGAATGGAAGCTATATGATTCATGTGGAGTACATTCATTGAGGAAGCAAAATGTGCACATTTATATGTTGGTAGAAAAGAGATATTCTCTAACAACACCTATAATTACTGATATGTTAAACAAGAAACTTAAAGCTGATCATTGGAATGAAATGTGTTATCAGCTTCTTAAGCTCATTACAAAATAGCTTAAGAATCAATGAAGTGTTTGGAAGCATCCTCCTGGTAATTATTCAGCTTTCAATGAAGAAACTTGAGATTTTGAAGAAGAATATCAAGTTTAGGGGAGGATTGTTGGGATTAAAAGACTTCATGATGATCTTAGAGTTACTGCTGATAATGTTTCTGTTACTACTGCTAGCATAAAGTTAGTGTTGTTCATTAACTTTAATGAAATATATGCTAAGTAGTTAGTACTGCTAGTGTAACTTAGTTACTACTGCTAGTGTAACTTAGTACTGCTAGTGTATATTAGTACTGTTAGTTACTACTACTAGTGTACTGCTAGAGTAAAGTTAGTATTGCTGGAGAAGATTGAAGAAAATATTCTAAGTAGTTACTACTGCTTGTACAGAGTTAATGTTGCTGGTGTATAAGTTACTACTGTCAGTGTTCAGAGTTAATGCTGCTATTACAAAGTTACAACTGCTGAAAAGATTAAGACTGCTAGAAGATTTTTTACTATCAGAGAAAGGATAAATACTGCTCAGAGAAAATATAAAGATTGATTGGAGATCAAGATTACTTATTTGATAAGGATTGTTATTTTAGAATAGATCTATGAGAATATTCTAAATTTTAGGAATATATTGTAAATCGACTAGGACTCCTTAGTGTATAAAAGTAGGACCTAGGGCATAGAGTTCTATGTATCAAAAACGAGTCATTCATAGAGTTGTTTATAGCTTCAAGGTTTTATAACCCTAATACTAGTTAGAGTATTCGTATTAATATATTGAAGCTTTGTTTGTTAATCTGTGTGTTCATTAGAATTAGTGTTCTATTGCATATTCTTCTTATGATCAAAGATTAGATTCTGCATAATCTTTGATATATTTTACAAAGTTTCTACCATAGTTGTATAGGATTTATCTTGCATAACTAAACCTTACACAAGCTAAAGAATTCAAGATCCATTCAAGTGGGACTAACAAAGCATGTGGACCACCACAAGTCTCGCAACCTTCTTGTACAGCATGATCCGGTTTGTTCATGGAAGAAATTTGCTTACTTAAAGCATCAACTTGTTTAGAAAGAATAGTGATGGCATCATTTTGGGATGAGCTATCACTTGCACTCAAGGCTTGAGGTTTGTTCCTTGAAGTTCGAACCTTAGATTTGTTTTCAATTATAGTCAAAGCCTCTTGGGTATTTCTTGTCAAGAAATTCCCACCAGCTGCAGAATTGAGTGAATCTTGATCCGATTGATTCAACCCATTGTAGAACGTATCAATTTGGTGAAGAAGAGAAAATCCGTGATGAGGACACTTGTTTAGAAGATCTTTGAATTGGTCTCAGGCCTCAATACATGTCTTACTGAATCTTTGTTGAAATCTTGTTATTTCATTTCGAAGATTGGTTGTTCTAGAAGGAGGAAAGAATTGATTCACAAACTTGGATACAAGATCGTTCCAAGTTGTGATAGAATTAGGAGGTTCTTTTTCCAGCCAAGTTCGGGCTACTCCTTCAAGAGAGAATGGAAACAATATCAACTTAATAATGTCATGCGGGACTTGATTAAGTTTAATTGTTTGAGTAATTTTTGTGAACCTTCGAATATGAGAATGAGGATCATCATTTTCAAAACCATTAAACGAGATAGCGGTAACAAGATTAAGCAATCCGATTTTCAACTCAGATTGACTAGCAAGAATGGGGGTACAACGATTGCATCCCCAACACCATCGGTAGGTGCCTGAAGTAACTCCTCCATCGGATAAATATCTGGAGCCGGAATATTAGGACCCGCAGGAGGCGGTCCTTGAACGTTATTATTATTATTAGCCATATGAATCTCTTTAAAATCTAGTAAAAGAGACGGATCATCAAGATTTCTTCGTCGATTTCGAATAACGCTCTCGGGATCAAAAAAAGGAGGAACAAGGTCAGTTGAAGTAGATCGAGTGCTCATGCACTAAAGAAGAAATAAGTAAATAAAAAATATTTTTGGATTTTTTAAATATTTATAGAAGAAAATAAAATACAAATGAAAAAATATTTTTTTGATTTTTATAAAAATAGAAAATATTTTTGGATTTTTTTAGTTTTATTTTTTTATAAGTACGAAAATTAACATTCAAAAGAAAGGATCTTCATGGCATTAACTCGAAATACCACGTGAAAATCGTACAACTCTCTCCGATAGCGGCGCCAAAAACTGATTAGTCGGTGACGACTAGTCGAGTAATAGTATATAAGTATTTCCCGGTCGATTTAAAAATTACTTTAGGAAAAGTAATATTCAATCTACCGGGTGTCGTAATCACGAAGAGAGATGAATTTGAAGCTCACGTAATGATCTAATTTTAAATGCTTGATTATCTCTTAATTTTTTATTTTTATTTTAAACTAAGTATATAATAATAATAAACTAGATTATACTAAATAACAATAAGCTAAGCAATTAAATGAAGATTTATATATATATAAAGATATGCTTGCTAAGTGAAACGTTTAGATCCTTAAGTGTGAATAAAATATTAAGTCCTTATCAATGAATCAATATCTTTCAAATAAATTATCTTCTCACAACGTTGGTTTTTATTGAAAACAATTTTTGTCAAGATATTGATTACTAAATTAATGCCTAATTATTCTTACGGCTTTTGCCCGCTCGAATAACCAAAACACTAATCTAAGTAATCCGAAAATCACTAATCAATATTTCCACTTTTATAATCACGCTTAATTCACTAAACAACTAATCACTTAAAAAGCATAAAAGAAGATTACTCACTAAGCATACTAGCAAACAAATAAGCAAAAATAGACATAATTATAATACTACTAATTAGAATAGAAAAGAGAAGAGATTTAGAACCCGCATGCCAAAACCGAATCGAGTAAAACCACCCGATCTAATAATCTATCAAAATACTTAAGTTTAGGTGCTTAGAGCTTTAAACTTGAGATATTAAGCTAGCTTATTAGATCCTAAAGCTCCACGCCTCATGAGTTAAACAAATTTCGTCATCACAAAACAAGCAAAGTTAAGACAAAATATCAATACGCTTAATTAAACTTTTATCCTCTACGAAAATTTATGAAACTGATTTTGTAAAAATTTCCTACTATTTACAAAACTTTTGGGCCAAACAAGGGATTAAGGCCCAAACTTACTATTACTCTTTCAAATTAGAAATTTATGAAGCTGCGAACAAATTTTCCTAAAACCTTTAAAAACATTTTTAATTCTAACCTATGACGAAAAGAAAGCTTATGTAATAAGCTAAAAGCTCTCAAAAAATCCACAAGTGACTAAGGCTTAATAAACCAAGTTCTAGACTCATTGCACTTGTGCTTATATTTTCGAATCGAGCTTAGAAACTTATAAGCAAACCGAAACCATTAACTAAAACTTATAAACTACAATAAGCTATCTAAAAACAAAAGCTCTTGAAAGTAAGGTGGTCCCAAGCTTATTAATAAGCTGAGTAAACAAATACTCGTGGCCACCTATGTATGATTCGAATCAAGCTTATCAAATGAATAAGTAAAACAAAATCCATTATCTAGAAAATAAGCTATTAAAATGGTTAAAACTAAAATTTAGCTCTCAAAACTCAAGGAAGCTCAAACTTATACAATAAGCTGAGGAAATAAACACTCCGAGTCTTCCTTATTGTTTTTTAATAGAGCTAAAATAAGCAATAAGCAAATCAAATAAGCTAAAAGCTTATTCGAAAAACAACAAAGAAAAGAGATAGAATAAGCCTAAGCTTATTTGATTATCTAAGCCTAAATCCAATCAAACAAGCTATGGAGAGCTTATTCAGATCGTTGGATTAAGCTAGAAGAAAAGGACAGTTTTTTGAAATAAGCTAAAGAAAAGAAAAGAAAAGATTAAGCTAAGAGACAATAAGCACTAGGTAACATTACCACAAATCTCAATCATCTTCATTAATAAGCTAAGATTCAATTACAATAATCTGAAATTATAAGCTACAATAAGCTAAAAAATTACAATAAGCTAAAATTTTGAGTAACTAAAAACTTTTCTAAAAATCCTAATTGTCCAAATGAGGTTCTGAGAGTCCACTTTTATAGCCCAACTCCAACTAGGGTATTTTCATAATTTCTGAGAGAAGAGCGTGTATAACCGCTTCAATTAAAGCTAATGATTGGCTTGAGGACAGTACCTAGGATGCCAGAGCATTTATTCCAGATCTACTGGTAAAAGCATGACACGTGGGCTTTCAGAATATACTATTGTTGGCTTGGGTGTCCGAGCCAACCTCCGAGCCTCATCCGAGCCAGCAATCGAACCACGAACCAAACCTGAGCCTCCACCTCATACCCGAACCTGCAATAGATATTTTATGGATAACAGTGCCATGTGTCACCACGTGAGTGGTGCCACGTAGCAAGTGGGTCCCATGCCAGGTTAACTACTACGTCAGCAGCCACATCAGCAGGTGTGGGTCCACTTGCTGATGTGTCAGCCACATCATCAGCTGACGTGGATAATACAAAAAGAGCACCTAGCATGGTTCGAACCCTGGACCTACCGAGCGGGGCTCTAGGGCGTCCTGGGTGAACCATTGTGCTAGGCTTCCTCTTGTTAACCAAAAGGTAAAATTAATATTTATCCTATAAAAGGTTTGGCTGGGTTCATTTATAGTTAAGGTTCAAATAAGACGAAAAAGGTTCTAATAAGAAGGTTCAAGTATAAAAGGCCGGTACCGTTGAACTCGTAATTTCGTGCTCTGTCAAATGAAGTGATTAGGGGATTTTAAAGAATTTTTTTGAATCTCAATAAACGTGAAAACGTCATCGAAAGTCATCCGAAAATTACCGTTTTTGCTTCATTTTCAATCCTTTGTACCTGTAAGACATAATAACACAATACAAACATATTTGCAATATATTCTATCATATTTTATGGTTAATAGTCTAATTATTAGTGTTTTCTGGGGTATAAACGATGTGTGTTTAAGCACACATCAACTTACTAGCTTTAGTTAACAAATCCGTATTCATTTTGAAAGGAAAAACATTTTCATAAAATCTATCATCTCTTGAATAGAAGACAACTTTTGAATCCAAACTATTAAGTTTAAGACCTTTTTAACATATGAAAACCCAATCAAGAAACACTTATCAGACCTTGAAGAAAACTTATCAGACTCATTTAAGACAATAGAATAACAAAGACATCCAAAACTTCTGAGGTGAGAGAGTCTAGGTTTGGTTTTGTAAATCATTTCATAGGGAGATTTTCGTTTGAGAACATAAGAGGGCAGTCTGTTAATTAGATACACAAAAGTCAAAATGCATTCAGTCAACATAGACAAAGGAATCCCTCCCTGAAACATGAGGCTCCTAGCCACATTTAGGAGGTGCCTATTTTTCCTTTCAGTAATGCCATTTTGATGAGGGGTATAAGGACAAGTGGTCTGATGAATTATTCTACAGGAATCAAAAAAATCATACATTTGGTTATTAACAAACTCTGTTTGATTATCTGATCTAACAACTTTAATTTTACATTCAAATTGAGTTAACAAAAGTTTTCAAAGAGAAACAAAGTGATTGAACACTTTATCCTTTGTTTTAATTAAGTAAAATCATACTCCTCTGGAATAATCATCCACATTAGTAAGAAAATACCTAAAACCCTCTCTGCTATTGACCTTATAAGGTCCTCACAAATCAATATGAATAAGATCCTCGACTACAAAAGTCTTATGGTCACTCAAAGTAAAGGTTCCCTTGACTGTTTTGCCTTGTGACATATGTCATAAGGTGACACATGATAATGTTTAGACACTTGCAGTTCTTCTTGGAGAACAATAATAACTTGGTCAGAAGGATGACCAAGCCTACTGTGCCACAAGGACAAAGAAACAAAACAAGTATATTATTAGACATATAAGTACCGTTTTTCTAAGTAGCAGGCAGATCAAACAGATTAAGGCCACGACTTTCACTACCAGTCCCTATGATTTTGTTTTGATTCAAATCTTGATTATAACATTTATGCTCATCAAGACCAATAAACATTCTACTATCTCTAATCAGCTTATGAACAGAAAGCAGACTAACACAATGCTCAGGCACCACCAACACATCATATAGAACAACATTTTTAGATAATTGCAAATTACCAACATATTTGATTTTAGCTAAGGTCCCATTAAGATGACCAACAGTAAGATTTAAATCATATATCAAGAATTCCAAACATATATTTATTAGAAACAATCATGAGTTGGTTGGCCCCTAAATCAATAATCCACTCTGCCGCCCGGCGTAATAGCTTCTGACAAAAATCCACTTTTAATCCAATCTTTCTAAATCCTTTTAGGTTTGATCTTATTTTAGTTTTGCCCTTGAATTTCAACACGTTTTGCTGGACAAAACCCAATTACTCCTTAATCCGAACCCGAACATTTTATCCACCAAACCTTAAGAAAGAAAAAGAAGAAAAACCCATTCATACCAATTGAAGACCGAGTTCCAAAAACCAAATATCCACCTTTTAAGAATCTTTTTAAAGTCGAAGTAGTCTATAACCCATTTCTTGACCTACCCTTCCTAATGGCCGATGACCAACCCATGTGGGGAAACAATCGGGTCGTATCACCCACTCTTAGGGCCGTTATTGTCGCGGTTGACCTTAGAGACAACTTCACCGTCAAAGGACACCATCTTTCCATGATCAAAGATCGACAATTCGACAGACGCTCACAGGCTGATCCGCACAAGCACATCACCGAATTTGTTGAAGTATGTGGAATGTTCCATTATGGCTACACCAACGCGGATGCCATTAAATTAAAACTTTTTCCATCATCCCTAGCGGGAGAAGCCAAGATTTGGTTCAACGAACTAAGTCCCGGTATGATAACCACTTGGGAAGAAATGAGACAAGCTTTCGTAAGCCAATTCTTTCCACCCGCTATGTTTGACTAACTCATAGGAGAAATTCGAGGTTTCACCCAACAACATCACGAATCACTAGTCGACGCTTGGCTACGTATAAAGGATCTACTTCATAGTTGTCATGGACATGGTTTAAGATGAGGAACCATAATCTAAATCTTTTACCATAGACTAGACAAACCAACCCAAGCTATCCTAGACGCCAGAGGAATCTTCCTCTACAAAACCCTAAATGAAGCACATCAGTTGCTCGAGGATCGAGTTCTTCTCAAACTCGATTGGTCAAAAGAGAATAAAACCAAACCCCTTTGTAAAACCGTTGTCCTGGCCGAAAGTGAAGTAAATTCATCATTATTGGAAAAAATGGAAGCCTTAACGACAAGGATTGATTCACAATTCAAAGAGATCAAAGGAGACATGAAAGAAATAAGAGATGGATGCAACAAATGTGAAGGACCCCATCCATCATCGGATTGCAACGATAATCCTATAGGAGGGCCAAAGGAAGAGGAAGCAAACTATGCATCCAGAGGATATCAAGGAGGATATCGAGGAAATTATTATGGTCGAAATTCTAGCAATTGGCGCGATCATCTATCTTACCATCGAGAAGAAAACCGAAACTCAAACCCTGGTAAGGAAAACCTACCAATTCAATGTTTACCCAAAAAGAAACTAAACGAATCAGAATTCGAGAAAACCATAAGAGAATTCGTTATAACACAAAAGACAGCAAATGATTTTGTCAAGAACCAGTTCTACAAACTCAAAACCAAAGTCGAACAAGGACAAAAGAATCATCAAGCTGCGATTCAAGACCTTGAAACAAAGTTTGGTTTGATTTCTGATCACCAATCTTCAAGACCCACGGGTACGCTGCCTAGAAATACCTAAACCAATCCAAAACCTTCAACATCAAACGAAAGACCTTACCGACCACTGCCTGCTCAAAATGAGCACGTGAATATCGTATTCACACGCAGTGGTAAGACCTATGGCCCACCAGCTAACCCAAACATAAAAATTGCCGTCTTCCTTGACAATAGTGAAGACGAGGCAGAAGAAGTCAAAAAAGAGGCAGAACCTCTACCCAAGAAACCAACACAGACCGATACACCGCCACTCAAAGCCTATAAGCCAAAAATTCCATATCCACAATGCTTGAACAAAGAAAAAATGGAGGCACGATATGCTAAGTTTTTAGACGTGATCAAAGAAGTCAAGATCAATGTACCCCTCGTTGACGTTCTGGCAGGCATGCCTAATTATGGCAAGTTTTGAAAGATCTTGTTAGCAACAAAAGTAAGATGGAGCAAATCTATGTTGCCTTCTTAACTAAGGAATGCTCATCAATTCTTCAAAACAAGATCCTACTGAAGCTTGGAGACCCCATAAGCTTTCTAATCCCTTGCAAACTTGCAAACTCAGTTGAATATCTCGCCTTGGCCGATCTTGGCACAAGTATTAATCTAATGTTGTATTCACTATACGCCACACTTTCTGGAACAACTCTGGACCCCACAAGGATGAGTATTCGCATAGCAAATCATACTTACCAGTACCCTATGGGAGTTGCTGAGAATATGCTCGTTTAAGTTGGAAAATTCATGTTCCTTGTAGATTTTGTTATCCTGCAAATGGAGGAAGATGATAGAGTCCCTCTAATTTTAGGAAGACCGTTCTTGTATATCGATGATGCCATCATAAGAGTTAGGAACAAAGAACTCAATTTAGGAATTTGAGAAGATATAGCAACCTTTCACATCGATAAAGCTATGCAGCATTCTCATGTAAATGACGACACATGCTTCCGCATGGATGTTATCGATGAAATAACTGAGGATGAACTCGATGCTCTGGTCGACGATTCTAAACCATTCCTAAATACATCAGAAAAGATAAATGAAACACCACTCGATAAAGAATTCGATGAATTCATGTCAGGGAATGTTCAAAAGGATGAAGTTAAAGACGATTTTAAGGAGTTACCACTAAAAGATGAACTAAGAATTAGGACATCTATCCAAGATCCACCAACCGATCTTGAGATGTAACCTTTTCCAAAACATCTGAAATATTCCTTTCTAGAGGAAAATTTTCTTCTCCCAGTAGCCATATTAGCTTTACTCAAACAGAATGAAAAGGAACGACTTGTTTCACTTCTCAAAAACCATAAAGAAGCATTCACTTGGAAAACATCTGATATTCCAGGGATTAACCCTTCCTTTTGCAAACACAAAATCAATTTTGAGGACGATGTCAAACCAGTCACTCAGAGACAACACCGACTTAACCCAAACATGTAAGAAGTCATTAAAAAGAGATTATCAAACTTCTAGATGCGATTATCATTTATGCCATCAAAGATAGCCCTTGGCTAAGTTTGGTGCATTGCGTGCCAAAAAAAGGAGGAATGACCATTGTGACAAATGAAGACAACGAACTCCTTCCAACACGAACAGTAACAGGATGGCGTGTTTGTATTGACTACCGTAAGTTGAACGAAGCCACCCGAAAGGATCATTTTCCTTTACCCTTCATGGATCAAATGCTGGAAAGATTAGCCAAAAACAAGTTCTTTTGTTTTCTCGGTGGATTTTCTGGATATTTTCAAATTCCTATCGAACCAGCCGGTCAGGAAAAGACCACTTTCACTTGCCCTTATGGAACCTACGCCTACAAGCGTATACCTTTTGGTCTTTGCAATGCTCCAACAACTTTTCAAAGGTGCATGATTGCAATTTTTCAGGATATGCTAGAAACCTCCATGGAAGTCTTCATGGACGATTTCTCAATGTTTGGAGATTCATTTGATTCGTGCTTAAATAATCTAGAGCAGATGCTAATTCGATGTAAACAAGCACACCTAGTTCTAAACTGGGAGAAGTGTCACTTCATGGTGACCGAGGGAATTGTGTTGGGACACAAAGTCTCTCGTAAAGTACTAGAGGTCGATAAAGCAAAAATCGACGTGATAGCTAAGTTACCACCACCCACTAACGTCAAAGCCGTTAGAAGTTTCTTAGGACATGCCAAATTCTGCCGCTGATTCATAAAAGATTTTTCCAAAATCTCCCGACCCAATGACGAAACTTCTCGAAAAAGACTCAGTCTTTAACTTTGATGAAGAGTGCAACAAGGCATTCGAAAATCTCAAAGAAAAGTTAACGAACGCACCTATTATGGTTTCACCTAATTGGTCGCTACCATTTGAACTTATGTGCGATGCAAGCGATTTTGCCGTAGGAGCCGTCCTAGGCCAATGCAAAGAAAAACATTTTCGACCCATCCACTTCGCTAGTAAAACTCTGAATAGCGCACAACAAAACTATACGGTGACCAAAAAAGAGTTACTCGCCGTAGTTTTTGCATTCGAAAAGTTTCGATCATACCTTGTTCTTTCAAAAACAGTTGTGTTCACGGATCAGGCTGCAATAAAATATCTGTTTTTGAAACAAGATGCCAAACCACCTCTTATATGTTGGATTTTACTGCTTTAAGAGTTCGATATCGAAATCATAAATAAAAAGGGAGCAGAAAATGTCGCAGCAGATCACTTATCGCGACTTGAGAAACCCAATCTCAAAGAACTCAAGGACGAGGAAATAAATGGCGAGTTCCCTGATGAGTTTCTCATGAGTATCAAAACTGACAAGAAAGAGAGCCCGTGGTTTGCCGACATTGCCAACTACCTAGTTGGAGGAATTCTAAGAAAAGGATTAACATACGCTCAGCGTTCTAAGTTCTTTTCAGAACTTAAGCACTATTTCTGGGATGAACCGTATCTATTTAAAGCATGCCCCGATGGCATGATCAGAAGATGTATTCACGGTTTAGAAAGTCGAAAAATTCTATATGAAGGTTATCATGGACCCACTGGGGGATATTATGGACCATAGATTACCAAAAAGAAAGTTTTTGATGATGGATTCTATTGGCCAACCATATTCAAAGAAGCACATACTCTGGTATAAAACTGTGATGTCTGCCAACATTCTGGTAGCATTTCACGAAGAGACGATATGCCTTTGAACATCATCCAAGTTAGTGAAATTTTTGACATATGGGGAATTGATTTCATGGGACCTTTTCTGAAATCCCATAAGTTCGAACATATTCGTGTCGCAATTGACTATGTGTCCAAATGGGAAGAAGCCAAAGCTTTACCAACTAATGACGCACGAGTTGTAGTCAATTTCTTGAAAAAGCTTTTCTCTTGTTTTGGAATTCCAAAAGCATTAATTAGTGACAGAGGAACTCACTTTTGTAATCGTCAAATGGAGAAAATATTGAAAAAGTATGGAGTACATCAACGTATAGCCACAACTTATCATCCATAAACCAGTGGCGAGGTTGTAAACACCAACAGAGCCTTAAAAAGAATCCTCGAAAACACAGTTAAGGACAATCCGTCTGTTTGGTCGAGAAAATTAGATGACGCTCTGTAGGCATTTTGTACAGTCTACAAAACTCCAATCGATACCACTCCGTACTGACTTCTTTATGGAAAAACATGCCATTTGCGTTTGAAATTGAACATCATGCTTACCGGGCCCTGCGAAGCTGCAATCCTGATCTTAAGGTTGCAGGAGAAAAACGATTTCTACAGTTGCATGAGCTCGATGAATTGAGACTTCAAGCATATGAGAACTCTAAACTCTACAAATCCCAAACCAAAGGCTATCATGATAAGAAACTTAGAGTCAGAAAAGAATTTAAGGCTGAAGACAAAGTTCTCCTGTACAACTCTAAATACAAATTCAAAGCTCCAAAGCTTAGATCAAAGTGGTATGGACCGTTATAGTCAAACATGGTTATCCATTTGGATATGTTGAATTATATGACAAACATGAAGGAAGCTTCATTGTTAACGGACACCATGTTAAACTACCATAGAAGAGATTCACCTCATGTGTGAGGAAGGAAGAATGAAAGCTATTCCATTCATGGCACCGTTTCCAGCCAACTACCATGAGACCATGCCATGGGCATCAGAAAAACCATACATTTACAGTGTAGTGGAAAACACATGTAACAAAGCTAAGCTATATGATTTAGACGAAATTAGGAAAGGAATAGTGATCGAGAATATTTTGTATGTCCCAAGCAAAGGTTCATCGCTTGAAAAGAAATGAAAGAAGCACCCGAGTCCGGCTGACGACTCACTTAAAAATCAAGCGCTTCTCGGGAGGCAACCCGTTTATTTAAGATAATTAGTTTCTTATATATATATATATATATATATATATATATATATATATATATATATATATATATATATATATGTCTGTTTGCATTTCTTTTCTATTTTAGATTTTTGTAGGAAATGACGAACTTGGCAGCTCAAGTACTACTGCACATGCATGGACACCTAGTTTTTCTCTTATTTCCCTATTTTAGTTTTAGCCCATTTTGCCGCATTGAGGGCAATGCTAAATGTAAGTGTGGGGGGAGAATAAGGAAAACGAAGTTGTTTTTAAAATTTTAAGCTAGCTTAAAAATTGTTTGCCCTGGTAATCTAGTTGTTTTCATAAATTAAAACAAGATGTGTCCCAGTAATAAGTGTATACACATGATAAGAAACCAATCAAAATAAAATCAGTTTGTTTTCATGATACGCCTTAATGCCTTGAGCTAACCATCTCGGTTAGTCCAACATTTTTCATGGTCCTAATTGTTAGTTATACCGTCCTTTGCTTTTAAAAGAAAAATATTACACATAGTTTAGCTCTACCTAAATAACCGAAGCCTACAGGTTAGTTGCTAGCTACGTGGATCAATGGTAGATATGTAGGAAATCCTTATGAATTTTCGAGAAAGTTGCTAGCTCCATGTTTAAGGACATATAATCCTTTACTAGTATGTCGATCGGAGGTTGATCGAATCCAAAAAAAATGAATGATGATGAATAAAGCCAATGTGCTCAATCTTATGAAGATGAAGGAAGACGAAGAAAAATTGGTGTTGATTAGCCAATGTGGTAAGTCGTGATACAGAGATATGTTTATCTCGAGATTCATATAGGATAGTTGTAAGCGGTAGCTAGCAACATGGTGGTTTGTATAGTTTGGTTTTATAAACCAAATCATACACCTGTACCGTTTTCCATTAAAAATAGTTAGCATGTTTCTTTGATGTGTACACTTAGACTTATCAAGTACTTGTGCTTGGTAAATTGCATCTCATTTGTTCAATAACCTGAATGAGGAAATTGTTTTCTAGATTTGCTTGAGGGCAATCTAAGTTTAAGTGTGGGGGGAATTGATAACGCTCAAATCAAGTAGCTTTTGGGAGCATTATTCATACTTTTGTATTAGTTATTTGGTCAGTTACCTATGGTTTTATTACTCGATTATGTCAAAATATGCTTTCTAGTGTAACTGTAGCCAAATACAGGAAAACAAGAAAAAAAGAGACGAACGTGCAGAGATTATCTCAAGTACGAAGAATCCTGTGTCAAGATCAAGTGCGGAAGCATCTCAAAGAAGAAGAAATCTAATTACTCAAGCTTCCAAGACTGGAGATCAAGTTGTAATGAAGATATGGTGAAGTACGAAGGCCCACGGCCAAGCACAACTTGAGCAAAAGCCTTAAACGTAAAAAACCAACAAAAAGATCCCCACCAGCGACCTCTCAGCCGCCCGACTGGAGAGTCTGCCGCCCGGCAAAAGGCGTGTCGCCCGGCTCTTGGAGCCCACGTTTTTCATTTCACTCTAGAAGAAACCTGAATAACCAAGAAGGATCTAGACCCTCTAAACCGACATTGGACACTTCTTTAGGCCCTGGAACCGACATAAAATAGTAGTATAAATAGGAGACCCCTATGCCTCATTTTAACACACACCTTACTATTCTCTAACCCTAAATCCTAATCCTTGTAGCCACCACTCCTCTTTAAAGCCATCTAAGTCCAGGAAAGTCAGGAAGAAGCCCCAGGAAAGCCAATAAGGAGGAAGGATCCCTCTAAGTCACAAGTTTGTCATTTTCTAGTTTACATTCCATTAAGCTTTTCCAATACGTTTGTAAGAATCATTATGTTTATGAATGCATTATTTTCTGAAATTATGTCTTTGTTTAATATGAGTGGCTAGTCCCTTTATGTGCTTGGTTAGATGATGTTTGTGGTATAAAGATTCGATTATGATAGTGTGGCATGTTAATTCAATTTCATGGTAAGTCTTAGATCCATTTGTCCTTATGTTTTAAAGTGGCATAGTTTTATCAACCAGATTGTTTGTTGAGAATATTATAGGCCGAATGGGATATTGTTAATCAATCAATTGTCGCCTTTTTGTCTACGATCGGCTACCTTTTGTATTGACCATTCCTTAAGTGGTTTAGTATAACTAGGAACATAATTATTGATGTCCATGGTTTGTGAAATAAACCGCGAATCAAACTCATAGAGGATGTTTTAGTCTTGAATTGATTGATTGCGCCTAATGTTTGTTTTTGTCACTAGGAGTCTTGACGAAGGCAAAAAGTTTTAAAAACAATAGATTGGATAACCTCCAATTCTTTTAATCAACTTGTTAGTCTTTGCCACCCTCATATCGAATCGGATTCCCAAACAAAACCCAACCAAGTAGATATATTTATTATCAAATCACTTTCATCATTGCTTGCTTGCATCTTAGGACTTTTATCATCGAAATCTTTATCAAGTCGAAACAACCAAATCCCCGCGAACAATCTCGGCTTACCATTCAATATCTTGCTACTACAGACGAGTTCACTTGCTCGTATGTGTTGCTTAAGAATTTGGTATACCGAGTTATAAATTTAAAACTGACCCGTATCGCACGCATCACCGCACTTGGTGTATAATTAAATTGCATTTACTCCGCTTCAAAGTACGCTGCATAATAATAATTATGCGCCGCACTTTTGCCTCGTTCATTAATTTCTCCTTGGATTCTCTTCTAGACTCTGCTTATAATGACCGTTAGTGTATTTAACGGAATTTCTTTATATGTTTAGTCCTTTTCTTCATTATTGGTCCTCAAATGAATATTGCATAACAAACAACCAAACTTTGCAATATTTCATGCGTTAACATATATATTTCATGTATTTTTGATGGATATTTTATGTATATTTGGAGCATTATCAAATCCTCCCATACTTAGCTTATTGCTTGCCCTCAAGCAATCAAAGCGAAAGTATTTCGTTTTAACAAAACAAATTAATGATCACAAGCATAGATAACGCGACAAAGCAACTCACGAATTTTTATAGATAAGATTCTTTTCACACTCGCTCAATTTAGTAAAATGGATAGTAAACGGAAGTCACTCATACGCGCAGTCATGAAATGTTCAAATTACCATAAGCTTGTACAAGAAACTAAACTTCACCGACATGGCGTAAGCACCAAACATAAACATCAAAAGAGGTAATTTATTTAGTGATATTATTTATTATTTGTTGAAAAAGGTTTGTAATAAAATTATAATTCATCTTATCCGTAATTTTACTAACTATTCCTTCATATTATTATTATTTTTTCTTTTTCTTTTTTTCATTCCGTTGGCTTTATTTTTGCCTTATTTCACTTTATCTTGGGGGAAACTTGCTTTCCCCCATACTTAGGATAAGCACACTACTTCAAACGAACTTAGAAGTTTGCAACCTTCGCACTTCATTTAAACAGCAATGCCAACATTTACGCTCTTTAAATTGTATGGATAAAATTTCAGATAATTTTATTAAAAGTCTTTTTGAACAAAATTATTGTTTACTTATATTTATATTTTTATCACCTCTTAATCAGTAAAATGTTTATAACACGCGAACGCGTTCCTACTGCGGTCTCATAAAGATTTCAAGCACAAGTTCTAGAATTAATAAATCACCGGCACACTCATATAATTTTAATTCGATAACAATGCTTCAGAAAAGACGACAAAACTACACATACACTGTCATAAAGACGGATGAGATATTTGCAATTGCTCACTCCTTAACTCGAGAAAGCTAAAGATAAAAATCATGTTAGGTATCAAAGATAGATACCTGAATTCTTAAAATCTAATCCTCATAATTTTTTTTGGGTGGTATAAATATGCTAGTTATGTTATCAATCCAGAGTCAGGTTGCTTATATGTTATCAGTAAAATGTTATTTCAAAAGATTTTCTTTTAACTTTTTTTTAACTTAAATTTTTCTAGTTTATCTCCCCTCATACTTAATATGAGCATTGTCCTCAATGTGAAAATATTATAGAGAAAGATAAAATTGGAAAGTGAAATAATACTTCTCAATTGTGATTTATATTCTAAATTGTTGGTTCACGTCATTTCGTCTTACGTCCTTCTCTTTTTCTTTTTCATGTTACAAATATAAACATTGCATAGCACACAAATAATAATAGTAATATTCCAAATTAATTATTAATAAAAAGTACGATAATATTGTTTTAATGCCAACAAAGGCATTTTACACACCATAATAATAATAATAATGTTTAGAGAATTGTTTTTAAAACACACGTGACCCGAAACGTGCGGTCACACAACCAACTCGTGTCATCTCGACACTACTCATCATCATTATGCTGCTGCTAATACTGTGGTGGATATTTTGGTGGAGGTGGGTACTGCTGATAATATTGGTCATACTGCGGCTGAGCTTAACTAGGTAGGTTGTAGGCTCCCTACAGTGGAACACTGTAAACCCCAGCCATGTGCTCAAACACTCCCTGGTACCTGTCCTAGTGATATGACTGTTTATACTCCATCCGCTATATTGCCTCTTAGCGTATCTTCATCCTACCCATCCTATCATACAAGTCTTGCATAGATGCTCTCAGAGGTCTAGGAATACCAACTCTTGGTACACCCGGCTGTGGATCTTCATGAATAAGTTTGCCCTTAGAGTCGATCAAATCCCTTAGCGGAGTCGTATCCAAATCTCTACAATAAATCAGAGCACTCAAACTCCTTACCACATCCTCTGTCAACACCGTGCACTTCCTAGAAATCTTCGAGATAAATTGTCCACAGGAAATTTGACTTTCCTTTTGAGTGCCAGCTCCTTTCCTCTTCAACCATCTCGCAATCAACCAAGCCACATTCGCATACCCATTTTGGTGTCTAGCATCAAACATACTCAAGAGCCACAAATCATTTTTTGAACCTTATCATACCCAGTCGTCCTCTGACACAAACCATAAGTGATCATCTCACCCTTAAAATTGGGCTTCGAATAGTAGAAGTGTGACTCCTAGATAAACCAAGGTTTTCCTCTCGACTAATGCTTAACCAATACTCCTGAGCATTAAAATGCTCATCACTACGCAAACCACCTTCAAAGTAAACATTAAAATCATCTTCTTCCAGTTCATCAGCATGATACAATCCCATTCTACCAAACTCTAACAAAGTCAAACTGTGGTCACGTCCACCAAGTCTAAACTTGATGATCTTCTTGGTTTGCAATTCATCGTCAGCACAAACTTTGTCAAATTCATAAGTCAAATAAAGCTCGTGGTAAAGCTCTACATAAATTGGTTCATTGATATTAAAAACTCTAATCCACGCCACAAAAGTGAATATCTCTTCATTCGATTCAGCTTCACGCAACCTAATTCTCAACATGTCATCAAGTTCTCCATCACAACCTATTCTATTCAGCATATCCCAATTCATGACACACGACGAGTAAACATGTTTAGGAAGCAATTAGGCTAATCTAGTGTTGTACTTAGAGTTTGCATCTATGTTACATCCTTCCTAAAGCAAGAACTCATGATTAACTTGTGGAAGCAATACATCTTCTACGGTTTCATTTTATCTAGGGCGTTTGGATCGTGATGATCCGGCCTCAACATTGTATGTTCCCATAGTCTACATCTCAAAAACAACCAACAATAAAGTGTATAGTAATGTTAGAAATGATTTGGTATAAACGGTCATGGTTTTGATGGTTATTAAAACACTCTATTAAATTCTGGTGTAAAATGTGCGGCGCACTTCCCTGAAGTGCGGCTTACTTCCTGGGGAATGGGCAAAGTGTGGCGGTTTTGGAACAAAACCGACGTACTTTCTAGGCTGGTGAATTTTTTTTATGATCTTCAAAAAATTTAATTTTAAATGTAAATTCATAATATGAACAGTGTTTTTAGATTAATTCAATATCAAGCATGCACGTGTCAAACAACTTCTAAATTTCATAATTTTATCGGTTAATTGTTCATACCAAACATGGATTAGTTTTCCCTAATCTAATTATTATAAACCCTAATGGACATGAAATTTAATCAAATTGATAATAAACAAGTTAAGGAATGATATAAACATACCCTATGCATGATTAAAAGCTTGGTAGATTGATCTTTTTGAAATTTTCTTTGTTTTTGTGAGAACCCCGGCGGTTTTGGTAAGTGTGTGTGTTTATATAATGATTTAGAATCGTGTTTGGTAAGTCTTATCTATGAAAACTGCTCTAAAGTGACGCGCACTTCCCAGAAGTGCGGCGTACTTCTCTTTTTTTCAATTTATATTATATATATATATATATATATATATATATATATATATATATATATATATATATTTACCCAAAACTTGCTTTGCAAATTTATAATTTAAACATAAATTTCTCCCTCCTTTTAGACTTAATATTAATATTCATCGGACTAATGTTCGTACATCAAATGTAATCCCTTATGGATTTATACAAATGACTTTATTTAAGACTCAACAGAAAAGTAAAAATAGTTATAGGATTACATAGGTTCCCTCCGTTATTCCAACTTGGTCCAACTCTTCACTCCACAAACTAATTGGGTGACATAATGTCACTCAACTTATGGTACTTTGACAATTTTTGGTCTATTTTCTTTGTTGTGAACCCTTGCAAATAAATGTTTCCATACGGATCAATTAGCCTTATCTCAGTACGCCATTGTCCTGTTGCTTCTTCTTCTTCTTTAGTATAAGAACCATTATAATCAGGCTTCCAATTAACATGATTTAATGGTACTGGTAATGAGCCAAGGAAACTAACTGCCTTTTTCCAAACACTAATTTTCCAGAATGGGTTAGTTACTGTTTGTATATCTAATGATCGCTCAGTTGGATCGTTACAGTTCAAGTACGGTGCAGGCTTCGGTCTATATATCAGTGCTCCAAAATTACTTCTCTTAATCTGGTACTCTTCCTCGTCATCACTATTACTTTCTGCGTTTCTCATAACATCTGATCTTGCAGCACGGAAGGTTTGGTGACAAAACCCATCAAATGTCATGAAAAGTCTCTCCTGAGTATTGACTATGCCACCAATCGTACACCGGAATCCTCGACCAACCACTATTGGTGCATCACGCTCGATTGGAATATCTAAGATTAGAAACTTAGCAATTAAGGTAGTGACCCCTACCTGACAAAGAACATTTGTGAGTATCCCTATAGCTTTTGCCTGAGAGTGAATTATCATTGTAATTCCTCTATCAACCTTTTTCATATCTTCTCTCCCTAGCTGCTCATAAATCCAGTTAGGCATGGTATTGATATTCGACCCAGTATCAGCCAATGCATTTTCATTAACCTGTCCCTACAATCTGATAGTAAATATGAATGCTCCGGGGTCGTCTTTTTCTTTTAATGCCTCACCCTTAATCCTTTTTACTGCTTCCTGATCTTCTTTTATAATCTTTCCATCTAACTCCACCTTGTCTTTCCAAATTTCATCAAGAATTTTCTTGTATTTGTCATGATAAGCCATTGTCTCGATTATAGACCTTTCTTCCTCTAATAAAGCAAACTTTTAGCTCATTCTGATTGCTAATGCTTCTTTTGCTGCTTCTTCTTGAGTTAAATGACCACCAGCTGATGAAGATGTTCCTATATCTTGATAGAAAAAATTTAGGTTTTCCATTGCCCGCTTCTTATTACAGCTACTTTTCCCCATTTTGCATACAAATGGTGGAAGTCCTTCTTCACCCAACAGTGGTATATCATCTAAGTTAAAATCAAGAAGATGGTCCCAATCATCCAAACTCTTTTCTTCTTCTTCAATATCTTCCAAAAATGGATCAGTTTTAGGGTATATTGTGACAGTTCCAGCCCCAAAATCAGTAATTGCTTTCATATGTAGGAATGATCTTCCAAGAATTACTCCAGGTTCAATATCATCTTCTTCTGGGTTGATAATGAACTTCATAAAATAGAATTCACCTCATAGTGCAACAATGAGTTCTTTCTTAACCACTTTGTTTCCTCTTTTAACTTAATGTTCCAAGTATAACTTTACTGCATATTCGTTTGAGATCATGTTCTCCTTTACTCCAAGATTAATCTCACCAACATAAGCTTCCAGCCCATTTACAAAATAAGGAGCCACGAATCTATCGCTAGCTTCTTTGGTATCCATCTGGTAAAAAAATAGCCTTCATTTCCTTCTTTTGTCCACTGTTAGTAGTGTCTTGAAATTTTGGAGAGTTCCAGTCTCCAGATCCTTCAACCTTGTCACTTGAAATTACAACGACGTTTTCTCCTAAGCAATTTTTTCCAAGACTCGAATTGGGATCCATAACTCTTATAGAATAAGACAACATTAAAACAACCATTAGTGGGTTAGTTAAAACAAATAATAATACCTTTTTATATTTACACATTATCAATAACCAGATAGCATTTTTAAATTCAAGCAATTCTCGTTCAAAAACGAAGAAACAAGCATTACGTTTAGTTTCAGCCAGGAAAGTGTGGCGCACTTCATAAAAAGTGCGGCGTACTTTTTGAGTTTTAAGACTTTTAAAATTTTTAATTTTTGCATTTTTATGTTTCTTATTTTTATTACTTCCTAAATATCTATTAAACATAATAAATATCAAGTTTCTAAGCACATTCATCATCAAATAAAATTCTTTAATTCTTTTAAAGTTTTCATTTTTATATTTATTTTGCATGAGATCAAAGTCAAATAAGCAACACTTAGAAAATAAGAGACATATACATGTATTTAGAAATTTAAGCAAGTGATGTGTCGTTGTGTGGTGTATATTTTATTGATTCAAGTTTAAATTTATATTTTGCCGACTAAACCAAAAACAACACTTTAACGGGCAGTGTACCCGATCGGTAGTAGTTTCGTGGTATGTTGGGTGTCAAACACTTGAAGAGAGGTTAAATCTATCAATTTAATTAATATCTTGGTTATCTATTATATGTTAATTCTATTCTATTCTAAACCTATGTTGAACCTATGTCAGACTAAATCCTAATTCTAACAGGAAAAGAGGGGTTTTTAGCCTGAGAGACTGGTATGGTTTGGTTGGTGACTATAATCAATTCAAGGCACTTTTACCCACGGAAGCAAATTAACAAAAGATAAAAGAGCGGTCGAACCTTATATATGAAAACTATATTAACCATTATTAATCTGATTAGTAAGTTGGTTTGTTTATTAAGTACAATGATTTCTTCTTTCGAAGTGGCATATCATTCTTAAGACTTAGGCGTTACATCATCCTAAGACCTAGACACATTAATTCTGTCACAATTAAAGTATCCGCATAAAGCATCCTTATTTGCTGATTATAATCTATCTTAGGGATTAAAGCAATGGTGATCTTGTTAAACCCTATCTCATTGAGACTTTAGCCACTTACCGCTTAATGGCAACATATACACTAGTAGTCCACTTATCCAACTATTCAATGAAATCAGAACGTTACTTGTTGAATTATCTAGGTCACCTGCTAGTCAACACGATCAATAAACCATTGGCAATATCTAATTAACTAGTTAAGCCCGAAGTGTATCCTAGACACAGACTTAGAAGGACAATATTTGTGTAACTATAATTTTAGATGTATAAATCACTATATGGAGAGTTGAATGATAGGTCACATACAAAAGCGCGTAAACAAGTATAAATTGATAAACATAAACAAGCATACAATGATAAATCAAGAAATCGAGAAAAACAAATACCAAACATTCAGATCTTCATAATAATGGCTAATACCTGAAGGTATTAGCCTTTAAACATCATAATAAATACAAGAGCAATTATTTAGCCAAGGTAAACTAACCGAGTTAACGAATGATACCAAAAACTGAACGATTACTAAAGTATATGGAATTACACGTTGTCTCCTATGGAATTGATAATGTTGCTTGACCTCTTCTGCTCTTTTTCTCCTCTGAAAATCGACTTTTATGGTTTAGGTATCGAGAATATGATTTAGCACACTTAAAACTCGTTTTTGAGTTTTCTATTTATAAGGTCTGGAAGTCAGTTCGATACGGCGTATCCAAGGATTGGATACGGCGTATTAGGGATTTCTTAGAGTAGGGACCACGCTTGATATCTTCCAGAATATTCACATACTATATCTTGAATACGTCGTATTGAGTCTCTCTGGATACGGCGTATTGAGCTTTACTCCTTTGTGGTCTTTGGTGAGTGCAGGCACGGATACGCCGTATCTTTCTTGATGGATACGGCGTATTGGTCTTGTAGGATCATTTAATTCATAACACGGTGATGATTCTTGTGATTGGGCTAGTTTCTAGAGAGAGAAACACATAGAGAGATTTTCTAGAGAGAGAAAGTGTATGTGTTAAAGTAAAAATGAATATTGACTAGCTTGCCTTTTCCAAAGTTGGAAGAGGCTTATATAGTTTTTACAAAATACCGGGTATTAGAACCCGGCTTAAAACCGAAAGACATATGAATAACTATTAAACTACGAACTATTATAAACAATAAATATACGGGGTGACCGAGTCTTTTACTCATATCTAACATAACCCACTAATGTTTTTTTAATGTTCTCTTATTCTATAAGAGTTATGGATCCAAATTTGATTCTTGGAAAAATTTGCTTAGGAGAAGACATTGTAAATTTTGAGTGATAAAGTTAAAGGGTCTGGAGACTGGAATTCTCCAGAATTTCAAGACACTGCTAACAGTGGGCAAAAGAAAGCTATTGTTTTCTATCAGATGGATACCAAATAAGTTAGCGATAGATTCGTGGCTCCTTGTTTTGTCAATGGGCTGGAAGCTTATGATGGTGAGATTAATCTCGAAGTAGAGGAGAATATGATCTCAAATGAGTATGCAGTAAAGCTATGCTTGGAACATGAAGTCAAAAGAGGAAACAAAGTGGTCAAGAAGGAACTTATTATTGCACTAAGAGGTGAATCTACTTTGTGAAGTTTATTATCAACCCAAAGAAGATGATGTTTAACCTAGGGTGATTTTTAGTAGATCATTCCTATGCTTGACTAAGGAAATTACTGATTTCGGGGCTACAACCGTCACTATATACCCTGATATTGATCTATTCTTGGAAGAAACCGAGGAAGAAGGAAAGAGAAATGATGATTGGGACCATTTTCTTGATTTCAACATAGATGATATACCACTGTTGGGTGAAGAAGGACTTCTGCCATTAGTATGCAAAATGGGGAAGAGTAGCCATAATAAGAAGCGGGCAACAAAAAACCTTGATTTTTTTATCAAGATATAGGAACATCTTCATCAGCTGGTTGTCATTTAACCTAAGAAGAAGCAGCTAAAGAAGCAATAGCAATTAGAATGAGTCAAAAGTTTGCTTTATTAGAGGAATAAAGGCCTATAATCGAGACCATGGCTTATAATGACAAATATAAGAAAATTGTTAATGAAGCTTGAAAAGACAAGGTGGAGTTAGATGGAAAGACTGTAAAGGAGGAAGAAGAAGCAGTAAAGAGGATTAAGGGAGAGGCATTAAAAAAAGAAGATCCTAGAGATTTCATATTTCCCATAAGACTGGAGGGACAGGTTAACAAAAATGCGTTAGCAGATATGGGGTCAGATATAAATACTATGCCTTTTCGTATCTATGTGCAATTAGGGAGAGACGATATGAAGAAGGTGGATAGAGGAATCATGATGATAAATCACACATAGGCAGAAGCTATGGGGATGCTCACAAATGTTCTTTGTTAGGTAAGAGTCACTACCTTGACTGCCAGGTTTCTGATCTTAGATATTCCAATTGATCGTGATTCACCAATAGTTGTTGGTCGTGGATTCATGCATATGATTGGAGCCATAATCAATACTCCTGAGAGACTCTTCTAGACCTTTGATGGGTTTTGTCACCAAACATTCCGTGCTGCAAGATCTGATTTTATGAGAAACACAGAAAGTGATAGTGATGACGAGGAAGAATACCAGATAAAGAGGAACAAGTTTGGAGCACCGATATATGGACCAAAGCCTGCACCATACTTAAACTGTAATGATCCAGATGAGCGATCATTGGCTATACAAATCGTAACTAACCCATTCTGGAAAATTAGTGTTTGGAAGAAGGCGGTTAGTTTCCTTGGCTCATTACCAGTGCCATTAAAACAAGTCAACTGGAAACACGATTATAAAGGATCGTATACTAAAGAAGAATAAGAAACAGGGCAATGGCGAACCGAGATAAGATTGACTGATCCGTATGGGAATGTTTAATTGCAAGGATTCACAACGAAGAAAACGGACATGAAATTATTAAAATACCACAAGTTGAGTGATATCATGTCACCCAACTGGTTTATGGAATGAAGAAGTAAAACAAGTTGGAATAAAGGAGTAACTATATACTCCCGTTTTTTATATTATGTTTTAAGAATAAAATCATTTGTATAAATCCATAATGGATTACATTTGATGTACGGAATTTAATCCGATATATGATAATTATTAATATCGAGTTTTGAGCGGATTTTTTAGATAAAACTTGCCAAACACGATTTTAACCCATTATAAAAAAACACTCACACAAACTCACCAAAACCGCCGGGGTTCTAACAAAAATAGAGAAAACGTTTTCAAAGATCAATCTACCAAGTTTGTAATCATGCCTAGGGTGTGTTTATATCATTCCTTAACTGGTTTATTATCAATTTGTTTAAAATTCATGTCCATTGGGGTTTATAATAATTAGATTAGGGAAAATTTAAATTCATGTTTCATATGAATAATTGACCCTTTGAATTAGGATATTTAGAAGTTATTTGATGCATGCATGCTTGATATGGATTAATCTAAAAAATATTGTTCATATTATGAATTTACATTTAAAATAAATTGTTTGAAGATCATAATTTTTTTATCAGCCTAGGAAGTAAGCTGGTTTTGTCCCAAAACCGCCGCACTTCACCCATTTTTTCAAAATGTACGTCGCACTTCAGGGAAGTACGCCGCACATTTTACATCAAAATGCAACATAATGATTTAAAAACCATCAAAACCATGACCAATTAGACCAAATCGTTTCTAACATTACTATAACTTTATTTTTGATTGTTTTTTATGTATAGACTCAAGGAACACACGATGATGAGGCCGGATCATCACGATCCAAATGCTCAAGACATGAAACTGTGGAAGAGGTATTGATTCCACAAGTTCACCATGAGTTTTTGCTATAGGAAGGATGTCATAAAGATACAAAGTCTAGGTACAACACTAGATTGGCCCAATTGCTTCCTAGATACATTTACTCACCTTGTGTCATGAACTGGGATGTGCTTAACCGAATAGGTTGTGCTGGAGAGATTGATGACATGTGGAAAATTAGGTTGCGTGAAGTTGGATCAGATGAAGAGATATTTACTTCAGTGGCTTGGATTAGGGCTTTTAATATCAACGAGCCAATTTATACTGAGCTTTGCTATGAGTTTTATTCTACTTATGAGTTTGATGAAGTGTGTGCTGATGATGAGTTGCAAACCAAGAAGATCATCAAGTTTACACTTAATATACGTGCTCATAATTTAACCTTGTTGGAGTTTGCTCGAAGGTTGGGACTATATCAAGCGGTTGAGCTTGAGGGGGAAGGTTTTAATGTTTACTTTGAAGAAGGTTTGCGTAATGATGATAATTTAATGCTCAGGATTATTGGTTAAGCATTAGTCGAGAGGATAACCTTGGTTTATCTAGCAGTCATACTTCTACTATCAGGAACCCAATTTTAAGGGTGATCCACAAAATTATCACTTATGGTTTGTGTCAAAGGACG